>BCLH01000025.1:199900-226944 GCA_001602315.1 Zoysia pacifica
ATCCGCCTTCTCTTCAGCCGCCTTCTCCTCGGTCCCGGCCCGGACCTCAGGGGTTGGGAGCGCGATCTCCTCTGCGGCCCCTGTGCGCTGGGGCTTCGGGCTCCTAAGGCTCGACACCTAGCCTCGGACCTCACCACCAACGTCGGCGTCTGACCCGCCAGCCGTTAGTCCGCCCGTCTGCGCTAGAGCGGCGGCCTCCCGTGGCGCCCCCGCCGACGTCGGAGCCCTGGTGACGAGGGAGCTCAGTTAATTAAGTCCAAAAAACGAAAAGTGAAATAGAGCCACCGAAGGCTCACCTCGCCGACCGACGACGAATCCAGATGTTTGGGCGTCGGAGGGGACGGCTCTCCCTCGGGGAGGGGGCCGTCACCGCCTGGGTCGGCTCCGCCATAGCCGCCTCGAAAGTCTGAGGCGGGGAGTGGACCAGACTCCCAGAGCTTATGACCACTGTCTCTAGGGGGTCGACCCTCGCCTTCTTCGCCGCCCATCCCTCCTCCTCTCGCCCCTGCTCGTCGGACGAGGAGCTGAGACCCTCGAAGGGGTCGGACTCTTCAGCGGCTGCCGCTGAGGCCCCCTCCGCCAAAGCGGCCACGCCCTGGCCCCTCGTCGAGCTACCCTCGATCCTCACGGCGAGAGACGACCTCGCCGCCGGCTTCGCGACCGGAGCGGCGGGCCCTGAGCCGTTGGTAGTCCAAGAACCCGGGCTTCGCCTTTCACTTCCTGCCGGTCCTCCTCGGCCTCAACGCCGCCGCGGAACTAGACTCGGCTCTTCGCTGCGGCGCGGCGGCGAAGCTAGTCGCAGCTACGACCCTCGACGAACCCTGAAAACAACCAGCGGTGAACTCCACGCGACGATGACTACTACAACACGAAGACTTCACACTCACCAATTGGTGGTGATCCTTGTCGAGGGGACGGGGCCCCCGGTTGAGGCTGCCCTCGGTGTCTTTGAAGACTGTCGAGGTCCGGGTCGAGGGGACGGGGCCCCCGGTTGAGGCTGCCCTTGGCGTCCTTGAAAACCGTCGAGGTCCGGGCGAGAACGCCTTTGTAGGAGAGAGGCCGGCCGCGCACCTCGCAGGTCTCGTCGTCCGGCCGCGCACGCTCTGTGAGGCTGCCCTCGGCTGTGCACTCGACGGCGCAGTGGCATGATCCGACGTCGCATGGCGACGCCGAAAACCGTCGTCCCGGTCAGCCCCTGCTCCCGAAGGCGTCGGATCACCTCCAGATGCGGCCGAATCGACTCGACCTCCGCTGCCGAGAGCCTCGACTTCCATGACCCGAACGCCTCGGGCACCAACTCTTAGAAGGGCTGGAGCTGAGGGTCGGCGTTGTTGATGTAGAACCAGGACTTCCTCTAGCCCTTCAACGACGTCTTCAAGTCGACCTCGATGTACTCCTGGGACTCCCTGGTCCAGAGCATGATGCTAACACCACCGACGCGTTTGTCGACCCCAGTCTCCTTCGACGTCTAGAGATTGGCGAGGAAGAAATACCTCCACAACAGAAGACTGGGCCAGATGCCCAGGTACGCCTCACAGAGCGTCGCAAAGACAGAGGCGTGGAGGACCCAGTTCGGCGCAAGCTGGTGAAGCCGAGCGCCATACTGGTTGAGTACGCCCCGGAAGAAGCTCGAGACCGACAGTCCCAGCCCACGCTCGTGGTAGGCCAGGAAGCTGACGATCTTCCCTGGCGGCAGCGCGGGCACGACGTGGCCGAAGCCGGCCACCCAACCAACCAACTCCTTTGGCGGAATCATCTCGACGACGCTCCACCTCGCGAGCAGGGCGTCGTCGACGGTCGAAGGCTCCCACTCGAACATCGTGAAGATGACGACGACGAACGCGGGGAGAACACGAACGAGAACAACAGCGATCACCGAACCTAACGACGCTAAGGCGAAGGGCGGAGCTAACGAGTTCTCGCGCGCAACAAAAGGCTCAAGGTGAAGCAAGGAGGCTAAGTGAAAACGCGAAGTTACCACACCTCTCCTTTTAAACGGCCCGCGTAGTTATTGCGCCACCCACGATCGATCGTAGGAGTAACTGCGCGGTCGTGGGCTCGTGCCCCGATGCGCACCCAAGCCGTTCGCACCCGACCCACTGACGAGCGGGCCCAGGCCACACCTCACCGCATTCGCTGCGGACAGGGCACCAACGTTACTCCGACAAGACGGCTGCAAGAGTATGACTGGCAGACGACGTGACGCGGGTGCGCGAACCATCGCATCCCCGATGTCGTCTGTTCGAATTTAAACTAATCGCTCGGATCGACCGGCGACTGAAATTCCCAAACGGTCCGATCGCCCTCCACGTGGAGGCGCGGAGGCTGTCCGATTCCCGTGACCGTCACGGTGAGTCCGAATAAGGGGAAGCATGCGAACGAAGCTTCCCACGATCGGCTAATCAACAAGCCGAGGCCGATTGGCCGATCTAAACGTTCGGGCGCTGATCATGGCCGCAGGCCTAGGCGCGATGCTGATCTTAGGCAGGGACCGCATCGAACCAGTCCGACCTAGGCGTCTCTCCGAACGAAAGACCGAGAACGACCTCGGCCCGACCCCGACGGTCGGAACGACGCGTGCACACAAACAAAACCCCCTACGGTCGGCTGATCGACAGCCGAGGCCACTTGGCCGATTCACACGATCGGGCGCTGATCATGGCCTTGGCCTAGACGCGATGCTGATCATGAACAGGGACTGCATCGAACCGGCCCGTCCTAGGCGTCTTACCGAACAAAAGACCGAGAGCGACCTCGGCCCGACCTCGACAGTCGAAACAACGCGTGGCCAGCCCCTCGGATCACCTCCGAGCTCGGGGCTAGGCCCATAGAGCGCGCTCATACGCCCCCGTAGGATCAACCATCAACGAATGATGGTTCGCACAACGCTTCAGTCCACGACCGATCCTTTGGCTCGCTCGGGGGCTCGAGGGCTACGTCTTACGGACGCGCTCGCGCCCCCTCGTAGGATCAACTATCGACAAATGATGGACCGCACAACGCTTCAGCTCACGACCGACCCTTCTGATCACTCGAGGGCTCAGGGGCTACGCCCTACGGGTGCGCTCGCGCGCTCCCGTAGGATCAGAACAGACCTCGAGAACGACCAGCCCAGCGCCACCTCAACCAGAGGTCGCAAACGACGACCAGCCCAGCGCCGCCTCAACCAAAGGTCGCAAACGGTGCCAGGCTCGGGGCTACTGTCGGGATCATGTACCTCGGGTACTTGACGGCCCGTACTCGTACGTGTAAGATCTCGAGTTAGAGGTCAGACGGCAGCGTTCGGGCGCGCGGTCCGACCTCTGAGGCGACGATCTACGAAAGAAAGCCGCATCAAGACACACGGAGACGCCGACCTCTGAGAACCGACCCCCAAGGACCGACCCTTGGAGAGTAGGTACGGCATTATGACATATTTACTCCTGCGGCCAACCGCCAACCGCCCTGACGTGACGGGACGGGTTTCACCACGACGACACTCTAGCTGAAGCCGCGGAACCAGGCGGGCCGCGGCAATCAACGAACAAGACCCGTTGGCACTGTGGCTGACACTACAGTGCCGGACAGGCGCTATAGTGCCCGCCGCTGTGCCCGCCGCTGCGTACGAGGCAAGACGAATAATGGCGACGACAGTGGAGGGCCCACCTATCAGCGAGACGATAGGATCGCGTAGGGCCCACCATTTTGTAACTCCGAACCGCCCTATATAAAAGGGCCCGAGGAGCGATAGAAGGGAACACGAGAACAACGAATAGACAAAGAACAACAAACACAGAAAGCCTAAAGTTCTCGCGTGTATCCATTCACGCGCGAGCAACCCCACTCATACGTGCACCGAGCACTCTCAATCTAGACACCGGACTCTCTCATGAAGAGAGAATCTGACTACTTATGCTCTTATTATCGAGATAATCCACTCTCTGGACGTAGGATATTACACCGCTCGAGGTGGCCCGAACCAGATAAAAACCCTCTTGAATCTTCCGTAGACTAGACCACATCAAATACGAAGGCACACCACCCCACGATTGTATTTTCGTACTGTGCCGATAGTCAGAACACCGACAGGACCGAACCGGTTTTCGCGGTTTTGTTAATCTTGCTTGCAAGCACATCATTATGAAAATCATGCAACCATAAAAATGTCGCGGGAACTCAAGGCTTCAATTTTGAACTAATTAAATTCAGTTACTAGCTTCTTCTAGTCGACCTGGTGAATACTAGTTCCAAACAAATTTGGCCGGCCCATCATGTCTAACGGGCTGTGTCTTATTGGCCCATGGGCACAAGCATTGGGCCTTTGGCAGCACAACAGAAAAAAAATGTTAATCGTGTCGGACCAGCCCACTCAGTGTACCCAAGGGAATCGAAGCATCCGATTTTCCACTTAAAACACATCACTTTATTTGATAACATATAAAATACACATATTTGATGAATTTAACCGTGCCGTGTCCTTGGTCGAAGCGGCTCACAGCTGGAACAACCCGTTCTGCTCCTCCGTAATTGTACTATTTGTAAGCGCAGACGGTGCGGAGCTTCTGAGTTCGAAAGGTTTGTAATTCGAAAGGGCAAATTTCAAATCGCATAGGCTAAAATGAATCGTGCAGCGCATGCAGTTCCCTGACGATGATCCATGTCACGTTGCTTGGAGTTTCATATGTCCTTTTCAGCCATCTTTACTGAACCGTGTTTCTTCTTCTTTCTCGAAGAAAAAAGGGCAGTATATATATCCTGATTTTTTTTTTTGCGACGGGGCAGTATATATCCTGACGGCCGGCTACACCATGTGAAGGGCGAGAGGGATGATTCCCAGTTGGCGTAACAACAACGGGATTCAATATTTTTTCAAGGGCACCCTTTCTCCCGTTTCAACGAGCTAGTACTGTGCGCGCGCCACCGAGAAAAGAACAAAGGTGGTACAGCTTGCAGCTTCTTCTAGCGTCTCGCTCGCCAGTGTTGCATGCAAGTGGATGCCACGGAATGCTTACTGATAACGTGGTATAGACCAAAGCGCTACTAACTTCTTTCAGTGGATTAAGTCGCAAAAAGGTTGACGTTTCGTCAGCTCGGGACTAATTGTGGACAGCTAATCCTTCCCGGGAAGAGACCTTTCCTGATGCCCTGAAAAGAACTAACGTGTGCAAAGAACACACAGCGCCGGAAAGAAACGCAGTGACAGCGACTGGCACGTTCATCGAACATCCGGTCTTCTGTGTTTTCTGAGGAAGTACATATGCTACTCCCTCCCTTTCAACAGAAACTTATTTTTAGATTTTGTTGACTACTATAATTTTTGCTAGATGATTTTAATAAATTTAAGTAATTTTAATAATATAAATTATATATATTATGATTTAGGAGTGAGAGCAGTACTTTACGGTTTCTGAACATTAGAGCAGTAGGTGCAGGTCGGGACATGGTTCAGGGCAGATTTGGAGACAGTAATTCCAAGTCATATATTTGCAACTTCAAATATACTGCGAACAGCACATGAATTAATCGCAAATCACCATATGGCGTTTCACCTAAAAAAAATATTAATAAAAAACAATGAGTTTTATGTGCATTTTGGACTACAGTTCCGCTTAGAGTGTTTGAGTATAACTGGATTCTTCGATGCTCGCTGGAGTAGTATCTTGTCGCTCAGCCCATTCCGCGAAAGTCCATCCAATTACCTCCCGACATGGAAACTCGTAGGCCTGGTCGCCTTGACGCCTTCATCGACCGTGACGACGATGTCAAACTCGGATACTCCACCAGAGCTGGGCAGCACAAGTTGATTTCAGTTGATACCAGTTCATCCAGACTTGGCCAAACCCAAAAACAATTGCACATGTTTTCAGACGAGCCGGTCGAAAGCCAGGTACGGCGGGCGATCCACTTGTAGTAGTCCAACTGACTTGTCCTCAGCACCGTCGCATGTCTAAAGCACAATCACATGCTTCTAAGCAGCCTTGTGTTACTCTAGAACTGATAAATTAAAGTACCGGCAAGCAAGCAGACCATGTGGGAGTAACGGTAGTTAACCAATAATGTCCTGGATCCCGATCGAGGCACAGCAGGACACTGATTTTATAGTAGTAACAACTTCAGTTAGTACGGTTAAGTACAAAAGTAGTAACATGGAAGTCAACCGGTATCCAACCCAAAATGTTGTTGCTGTGGCAGGAACTAGCAGAATGATATGAGGATGGTGGCGCCGGGAATAGCCGCCAGCAGGACACTGATTTAGAGTAGAGCAAATTCAGTTAGTACAAAAAGTACTCCATCTGTTTCTAAATTATTATCGTTAAAATTTTAAGTCGTAATTCAAATAAATTTAAAAAATAAATAAATTATAACAAAATGTATGATATTTTTTAAATTTTTTTTAATAAGACGAATAGTTAAAATTAATGTTAAAAATCAACAACGACAACAATTTAAGAACAGAGGGAGTATCATGGAAGTCAACCGGTCCTCCAACCCAAAATGTTGTTGCTGAGGAAGGAATCAAGATGATGTAAGAATGGTGGCACTGGCACCGGAACACGACAGACAACAGGACTTAGGAGAACATCTGGTAATTTTTCAAAGGATGCTTTCTGTATAATCAGAATGAATTTCGATTCATCCTTCTGGAACAGCAAGTATACATACAGTTTACACCTTATCTTCTAAGCCATTCCTACAATCTTGATCGACAGTAGTGCTCATCTTTTCATCAAGTGGGGATAGAACGAACATCTCCTTTACAAAAAGATAACTCATGGTAAAGAAAAAAAATGGACGGTATACAAGAATCTCTAACACCATAAGTAACCCAAGAATCAACCAATCAACAATCACAAGCTTTACGGGTTCAGATTGTTCAGCGCCTCCAAAAGAATAGGTCTGAACCTCTTGCAGTCCAGTTTCACGTTCTGCTTGTCCATGAATGTCTGTCTGATGAAGTCGAATCCACGCTTGTGGAACGAAATGGGGTTCTTGAAGATCTCATGGTCCCTCGGGTACTGCTCCGTGAGGCTGCTCTCGTCGATGCCGATGCTGTACTGCTTGTACCGAAGTCCCATGAGCACAGACGGGTTCCCGAAATCAGCGCGGGACACCCACTCGAGCCCGCCCCACGGCACTATCTGAATCAGGGTGGCGTTCTGCGGCAGGAACACACAGTTTGTGAGCCCAGCCCCGTGGACTCCCATCATCACGTCGACGGAGTTGACCACCCTGGCAAACCTGGAGATGTCCGAGCTCACGTTGGCCTCGTCGACCACCACCTCAAAGCCAAGCTCCTCAGCCATGGCGATGATCTCGTCAAGGTTGAGGAACATCCTTGTACGGTGCCTCTTGATGATGAGCAACCTGGGCTTCACCTTAGGGGACTCTCCGAGCGCGATAACGCTGTCCCTGCCCAGGGAATAAGCACCGCGCATGAATCTGTTGAAATCAACCATGGATAAGTGGTGCGGGGCCTTGGATGAGTCGATCGTGAACTCCATGTAAGCGTGCAGGCCGACTATGACGCGCTTGAAGCAATGCACCTGGTCATCCTTGCTGAAATCAATCACAGGGTATTTGGACAGCTTCTGGAGCACGGTCTGGTACTTGATCGTCCACCAGAGTGCGTAGTCCGTTACAAGGAACTGAACGTCTCCATTAAACTCACTTGCAGTTGTGAAAAGAGGGACCATCACGTCAGTAAAGTCGTGGAAGAGGTTTCCCGTGTAGCCTGTCAGTGAGAAGATCACGGCAGGCACATCGTGGTACTTGGTGCACTCAGGGGCCGCTTTGCTTGATTTCACTGTCAGCTCTGTGATATGGCTGAGGCAGAACTCGTCACCTTTCCGAGGGTACGGCTTAATTTTCCACAGCTCATCTCTCTGCGAACCGGCAGGCTCCATGTACAAGATGGAAGTGGCATTCGGGTGAACAATAACATCACCACGCATGTCGCACACATTTGCTCTGAAGTTTGAGAAGTCGCATAGGGGCTTGCTCCCCTGCTGAACATCGGCGGCACCTGTCAAAGTGGAAGGTAGCAGCACATCAGCAACAAGCAAAGTTCAATAACACGGGAAGACAGAGACAGCTAGCTGGACCAGCTAGCCAAAGTGAGTGAGTCAGAAACAGTCCGTATAATGCGACATCAATAATCAAAGCTCTAACAGACCACATACAAAAAAAAAGTAGGGATTGCTCACAAGAAAAAAAAAAAACTGAAGAGATCCAATAGGTAACTTGAAGGAATTAGCCCTACAATAGGCAATGCACATTAATTTATAAGCTGAGATAATTAAAATACATCAAACTGGATCAACAATCATATGCCCTGCTTTTTGCAATATTCATTTATTTTGATATCCACCGTTCCAAAAATATTTACCGTGGCACTTCCTACTCAATTTAAGAGGAGAGTGATTTGAGAAAAAAAAACCCGTGAAATTCAGCACACGAAGGAGGAACCCTTTTATGAGTGGAAACCATAGTTAGAGTTCTGATTGACAGTTCCCACGAGAGTAGGTCTCACTTAGCTATCACCTTACTATTGTACTAGAAGCAGTGTCCAGTTGGTTTACTCAAAATCATGACAGAAAGATTGCACGAACATCATGCTAATTAAGCCATTAAGGTGCTAGTTTTAGAAGCATCTGTTGGTCCACATGGAATCGGAACACAGTGGTAGCAGGTACCGATTCTTAAATAGGAGTATCCGATCCTACTGGCACTAGTACTCTCTGTGTTCCGGCACATGGAACCAATCGAATCAACAAGCTCCTTTAATGAAGAACATCTAAAAAGCATAAACAATATAATTAAATGGTCATAGGATGATGAGCTAGCGTGGAGTACCGTCTTGCTTGGCGGCTTCGGTGTCGTCGGCATCATGGATCGTGTAATTGGACACGGTTGGGAGCGTGACTTTATGCTTCTGCTTCTGCTCCTTCGCCGCCGCCGTCCCTTTCTTCTCCTCCCCCTCGCCTCCGCCTGACGTTCCACCCGACGAACAGTCAGTTCATCAGCACAGAGATCAAACAAAAGAGAAGAAACAGAGCGCGCAATTCCGCTGCTGTAGAACGGTCAGGTCAATTCACGGATGGGATGGATCCATGGACACCGACTGCGCCCAGCAACGAACCGAATCCAGGACAAGGGGATGATGCGTGCCGCCCCCCAACCGCGACGCCTCACCTACTAACGCCTTCTCCTTCTCCTCGTCGTCGGATCTTTCGTGCTCCTTGTGTGCGTTCGTCGGCTCCGTCATCCCGCTGGTCGGGTCCGGCTCGCTCAGGACGCGGCTCTCTTCCTCCTCCTCGCCTTTGCCCGTCCCTGCAGCAGAGATTCGAAGGTGGCCGCACCGTGTTTAGTACTCCTACTGGAGTAGCAAAGGTTACTACTGCTGCAAGTACAGAATTGAGCGAGAAAGAACATGTTTTTCTTCGGGTGGTCGGAAATTTTGGGACTAGCGGTGGCGGTGGCGGTGGCGGATACGGGAGAGGAATCGACGATTGACCTTTCGGTTTCGCATCGACATCGTCGTCGACCACCCTGGGATCGGCGCCCGAACCAAGAGGGTCGGTGGAGGTCTTCCGCGAGTTGGCCACCGGCGGCGAGCCGACCTTCTGCTTGATGAGGATGGACGTCGGCGCCTGGTCCACCGGCAGCTTGCCGTTCACTGCACATGCAGCACCACCGCAAGAAGAGAACTTTTAATACACGGACAAAAGAAGCTCAAGTGGAGCAAATTAAAGGCAAGCGAGGGGCCGAGAAGGAAGGGAGCTAAATTCCGCGGTTACTCACGGCTGAAGAGGATGGCGTCGGGCTTGGAGAGGAGCACGAAGGTGAGGGAGACGAGGAAGAAGCCGGCGACGATGACCAGCAGCCGGAACCGCCGTGTCTCCTGCCGGAGCCCCCGGACCGGCTTCGGCCGCTCCCCGAACTTCATCCTGAACGAGAACCCAGGAAGCACCGAGCAGCAGAGACGTGCAGAAAGCAGTGAAGAACGCGGCGACAGCAACGAGGAGAGGCCGGCAGGGCGGGGAGAAACCGAGGCGCACGAGGAAGGAAGGAAGGAAGGAAGGAAGGAAGAAGCAGTCAGAGGCTTCTGCGTTGCGCGTCTGGAGACAGGAGCGGGATGGTGGTTCGCGCTAGGTGGACAGCGAAAGGAAGCTCTCGCTCTGGCGGCTCCGCGGCTGGCTACTCGTGCGCTGTGCTACTCAGGCTGCTCCTACCAAGTACCAACACTGCCGCCGAGCTTGCGTCCGCGACTAGGCTTGGTCTCTGATTCTTCCTCTGCTCCATGCCACCTCTATTATTGTTGCTCTTTCCGTTTGTTAACAAAAGAAGCGCGCCCGTTTGTGGAAAAGGTCCGCGAGACGGTGGGATCCGTTCCACCGGATCGACCGGGAAGGCTGTAAGAAGCAGCACAATACTGTACAATTAGAAGTTTAGAATTTGCAATTTAAAAAGCATCTGTACTTTAAAATGAGTCCATACTTTAAAATTTGTATATAGGTGTTGGGTCGTGTGCTGTAATTTTTTTTTAGAGATGTTTTATATTTTCTCCTTGATGCTTTTATATTAGGAGGTACTCTCTGTTCTGCTCTATCCCAATTTGCGGCGTTGACGGGAATCCCGTACCATGGGTTCGCTGGCCATTGCTTCTAATGTCGGAGCGCCTCCCGCGCCCTCCAGCTGACCGCATCAAACTTCCCTCACCATCCTAGCCGCATCCTGCCAGCGCTGGAGCCATGTCACCCTTAATTATGATTTAATAGATGCTTTAAAACTGGATATAAAGAATCAAATTTACATCATCTATTGGAGATGCCCTAACAAATAGCATTTGAGATATGTGGCTAAGTATATATGGATGAAATAGCAAATAATAGATCCACTCATCATTGAATTGCTATCGGGTCTAGTTGTAGGTAATACGAGATTGATGAATTAAAATAAATAAGGTCAATAAAATTAATTCACCGTGAACAAAAAGGATCCAATATAGAGAAGGGAACCAAATATTGTTGTCTGTCACATTGGTGGGACAATTGTCGGTGGTATAGCTTGTAGTGGGCATGTGTGCATAAGCCATGTTATGACCGTATATATGATGTGGTCCATGTGCTCAAAGTGGATCACTTACCTACCTAACCAAGTAGAAAAGCTGCACAAGCAACCAGAACTGGTATTCACTCATTCTACTTGCTTGTTTTTGTTTGGACAGGTGGTTTTTCTTTGTTGACAATGGGTTAGGCAGGTCATCGATCCTTGTTGTTACAGTAACAAATAGAATAGAAAATTACTCCGTAGTTAGATAAGCGAATTATTTGGGTGGTGGTTGGAGTTAGACAGTGCTACCAAATGTAGGAATCATATTCGTATGTCTCTATGGCATTCCATCTTTCTAGATTTAGCTTTCTGCCTTTTATGGCATTGACATTCGAGCTCGATGATGTGCCAGGGGTTAAGCAAAAATAGTTGTGCGAAAATGAAGAGAAAACCGTACCAGAACAGAAGCTAGACGGGTCTGTGTCATCAGCCATAGCGGAGGGTCACTGCCCGTGGTCTTGGGCCTCTGTGGCAGTGGCAGTGGCAGTGACCGTGCCATACGGCAGATCATCTCGATCGAAGCCAGACTGCCAGAGCAGCTGTGTCTTGTCCCTTAAAAACTGAACGCTTGTGGCCTTATCCCTCGAAAAACGGATACTTTTCGAAGCTTCTGATCCGGTTTTAATCTCCTGTTGTACAGTAGCCATGCCGCTTGAGCTGTTCGAGGCGTGCATGTTAAACTGATGGTAGTGTCAGCGTGTCGGCGCGAAGCACGCCATGTGCACCAATTTGGCCGCCGTGCCCAGACAGCTCCTGTTAACTAACTAGCGTTTGCCAGCAAGGAATTTCGATCAACTAAATATCTGTCTACCCCCTCCAGTTTTAAAATATTTATACATTGAGATAATTCGTTTTATTTAAAAATTTTGTTCAAATATATAAAATTTTGTTATTATTTGATTTATTATTAGTGAAATTTAAATCACAACTAATAATTTTACACATTGAAACAATTTTTTGAATAAGACGAATGATCAAAATTAATATTAAAAATTAATAGTGTCAATAATTTAAAATCGAAAGGAGTACTTATATAACCAAAGATTCCGTGGTGGGGTTCTCAGTAATCCCTGGATCGACCTATTCTCAACCAGATTCCAACACACAAACTTCTTCGAGTAGTTTGGTTTTAAACCTAACTGCGCCTAACCTGAGGTGAATTTGCTCTCCAGTTTCCTACGATTGGCAGTTTGGCACACACGAGCGCCCGTTCCGGAGACCTGGGCAGAAGCTGAAAGCGCCCTTTCTGCTTATCTCTGACGATTTCCGCGGTTGAAGATTTCTACACGGTGTGGCGCACTGCTTCGCCGAACAGGCAGTGTGAAAACTGCCTAATCGGATGACAATCGAGGCGAAGCGTGGGTTTGATTTTGTCCAAATGTTAGGGGAGACCGTGTCGTTACATTTCTTCTTTGTCTGTGCAATTCTGCTTTCCTGCGTTTTCTAGGTCTCTCCATCGATCTCTCTCCCCCACCATTGCCGGTAGACATCATTTTCCACAGACTTTCTGTTGATTAATTTTTCCCTCCAAAATAGCTATTGTAACAGTTAGTAATTATTGATCCGGATGTCAGCAACTCAGTTAATGTTGAAGCCTGACTCTTGATTGCAAGAGAATAAGAGAGGGAGGAATTGGATGGACTGACGATGAGTCAATCAATTGATTGATGGTTGGTGAATGAGACAGGATGCTGCTGGTATATATAGAAGTATATGACTTAGACCTTAAGGAACCTGAAGGAGATAAGAAGCAAAACTAATATAACCTGCCATAACAAAATAGATTTCTATATAATCCTATCATATACTCTAACATTGATGAAGAGCTAGCTAATCTACACTCTATAGTTTCTCCCCTCCTCTCCTTTACGTAGGATTCAATCTACATGGACTGAAGTACTCCCTCCGTCATAAAGTGTTGTCTTTTAACATCATGTTTCACCATTTATTTTATTTAAAAATTAGTTTAAATATGTAAAATTATAAATTATGTTTCAAATAATTTTAATAAAAAACAAAAATATTAAAAATATATGATATATTGCGTTTTTAATAAAAAAAGTAATCAAAAATGATATTAAAAATGAATGACGATAACAATTTAAAAACAGATGAGTATCTTTTAAGAAACCATTCTAAGAACACATTACTTTGGACACCCCAGAAACGCATAATAAGAGTACATAATTTCCCTCAGTCCGGGGCGTGTTATTTTTTCTTGCTAGAGACCTAAGGGAAAGGCTCGTAATCCTATGGGGCATGTGCTGACAAAACATACTCGTCTTTTGCTCAAAACGGCTGGAGACACCCTTATTTGCCACGCGAGAATCTGTTTGAACTTACCTCCCCTGTCACCTCCCCTCCCCTCACACTCCAGGGCCAAAAGGGTGGGCGAAGCTATATATCCTGCCAAGAGTAGCAGTATAGTACGACGTGACTATAACAAGCACATGGCTTTGCTCGAGAGTCCTGCGAGGATCTGAGATTAAACGGAGCTTGGTCAAGAAGGATTCTAGTCACTGATCGATGCTCTCACCGAGATTTCAGGCACGTCAAGGTCGATGTTTCCGTGTGGTTAATTAGGCAGGCAGTAGTACTGGTACTCGTGGGATAAGAAGTAAAGGAACTCCCAGGACTTGTATTAGTAGGATGTATTATTGGGTTCAATCATTTTCAAGCACTTGCCGTTCGGAACTTGTACACGCCTTTATAATACACAGCCTTGTGATGGAGGCACTGTCTGTTTCCGATGATGACACTTTATAATACACAACCTTATGATGGATACCTGCTCTGTTACTAATAATCGTTACGTGTTCACATTTTCATACCGACGAGCAGACGCCACTACGTTACAAAATTATTTTCTGCCAGCTGTATTGTTTGTATAAAAAACCATAATATAGGATCAAACTTGACACAATAGAAGGAATATAATTATTTTGAGCGTATTGCACGATACACCACATATTGGAGTCATATTGTCACGTACATTGCACTTGGTTCTGGCACTTATGGCACATTTCACTAGTTTCTAATTAAAAATTTTCACTTTGCACCGCTTTTTAGCATTAACATGGTTAATGTAGTTGGATCCACATGGCACACATATAAATCTACCACTCAGTTCGATATTTATAGCTCCCTCAATTCAGAAATTGTTGTCGTCAGTTGGTTCAAATTTAAACTGGCCAACGACAACAATTGTAAAACTGGTGGAGTATCAAAATAACTGAAAGAATGGATAGGGGCTAATTTATTGGAACCTATAGATTTTGAGATTAAAATTTGTGTTTTTTAATAAGTTAGAAATGACCTTGTAGATGCACCAAAACCAATACTCTGTAGTGATAATGATAGATAGCTTGATTTGTTAAATTAATACATAAGAGAAAGAATTTTGGTAGTGAGTTTACAAAACGAAGAAAACATTTCAATGTTGTATAAGCATATGGCAAACAACATTGCCTTGGACAGCCTCCAAATATGTTGTAGTTCATCCGACCAGAAATTGAGCGCTTCCGCTGAACCTTTCAACCCTACTGAGAGGTGCAACCCGCTTTTTGATCCGTTCTAAAATGCCTCTACACAATTTGTTACTAAACAGAGCCATCCAAATGGAAATAAACAATTCTATTCATTTTTAAATGCTGATGACAAATCCAAAAGAAAAAATCAATGAAAGCGCCCCTGTACCGCATCTGCCTTGTCCTATTCAAATTGTCTCCAACGTTGAGGCGCACAATAATGGAAGGAACCAACGAACCACTGATCAGAGCCAAACGGAATCGGCTTCGGCTAGCCGCCAAGTTCGATTCTACTCCTGCAACTCGTCGAGCGCCTTGAGCAGGAACGGCTTGAACCTTGTCATGTTGACCATCACGTCCTGCTTCATGATGATCTCGGCGATGGCCGGCCACCCTTTCGCGTGGATGGCCATGGGGTCCTTGAACACGTAGTGGTCCCGGGGGTACTTGTCCTTAAGCGTCGTCTCCTCCTCCGAGACGTAGTACTCGACGTATCGGAGCCGCATGTCGCGCGCCGGCTGGCCGTAGAAGTTGGTCGCCATCCAGTCCATCTTCCCCCACGGCACGATCTGCACCAGCACGGCGCCCGTGGGCAGGAAGATCTGGTTGGTGAGCCCGGCGCCGTGCACCGCCAGGAGCACGTCGACGGAGTTGACCAGCTCCGCGAACGCGCGCACGTCGGCGCTGGCCTCCGCCACGGTGACCGCGAACCCGAGCTCCTCGCAGAGCGCGGTCACCTCGGGGAGGTTGAGTAGCTTCCGCGTGCCCTTGCGCTCGATGACTAGCATCCGGGGCTTGGCGCCGGTGCGCTCGCCGAGCACCGCCGGCGCGTCGCGCGGCAGGCTGAACGAGCGGCGGAGGAAGCGGTTGTAGTCGACCATGGAGTAGTTGTGCGGGTTGCGCGTCGGGTGCGGCGAGATGATGAGGTCGCGGTCGCGGTACAGGCCGAGGTGGCCGGCCTTGAAGCAGTGCACCCCTTCCTCCTTGTCGAAGTTGATCACCTCGTAGTTGGAGAGCTTGCTGAGCAGCGGCGTGAACTTGTGCACCCACCACGGCTTGAAGTTGGTGATGAGCAGCTGCACCTCGCCCTTGAGGTGCGACGCCGTCAGGAACAGCGGGATCAGCACGTCCGTGTTGTCGTGGAAGAAGTTGTCCGTGTACCCGGCCACCGAGAACACCACCGCCGGCACATCGTGCCGCCGCGTGCACTGCGGGGCCGCTTCCGCCGAGGAGACGGACTTGATCGTGACCTCCACCACGCCGGGGAGGAGGAAGCTGTCCTTGCGCGCGAACGGCCTGATCTTCTTCTCCCCGTTCTCGTCGAACGGGCCGGCGCCGGTCGGGTTGACGAAGAACATGGTCTTGTCCTTGGGGCTGATCCGGATGTCGCCGGCGAGCTCGCAGACCGGCGGGCGCGCGTACGGGAAGCCCTGGTCGACGCCGTTCTCGTCGCAGGTGATCTTGGCCTCGGTGGTAACAACTCCGGCCGCTGCTGCTGTTGCTGCTGCACGGAAGGGAAAAACAGAGTCAAACCAACGCATTTTGCCTCAATTAGCTCGTATTCTCTGACATAATCTGAAGAACTAGTGCATCCTGAACGGAATTACGAATTCAAATTCTCTTGATAGAGAGAGGAAATTCAAAATTAAGAGAAATCGTTGTTGTTGGAATACAGTTGTACGAGTACTGTTTTATCATCTGGGTTTTCATTTTCGTCTCCGTTAGTGGGTGCGTGTGGGATTAGAAAACGTGGAAAACGGAAAGAGTTCTTTCTCACATGGCTTCTTCGTGGCCTCTTCTTGTTCCGGTAAGTTGGGTATGGTCGGGTCCGCCTCCGGGTCGGTAAGATCTTCCTTTTCCTGCTTCTCCCCGTCCCCGCTCTTCTCCGGCAACGGCTCAGCCAGAACCGTCGTCGTCGCCGGCGGCGCTTTCTTCATCACCAACGACGTGCTCTCTGCCAACACGACACAACAACAATTTTTTCGATGAACAATTTTGACCAAAGAAACAGAGCAAATTAAGCATCCATTAAGAGGTACTCCTACTGGCTTACCGAACACCGGCGAGTAGATGGCGAAGAGGCGGGCGAAGGAGAGGTACGTGAGCAGCGCGAGGCAGCACCCGGCGACCAGCCCGATGCCGAGCTTCTTGGGCTCGATCCTCCCCAGCTCCTTGCCCAGCCTTGGCGCCCTCCGGTCACCGGTCGCCGGCCCCGGCGGCTTCGACGGGCGCGAGTACGCCGTCGACGCCATCACCACAACTCACGTTCTCCGCGACGCCCCCGGCCGTGCCCACGCGACTGATCGATCACCAGCACCTCTGGCCCAAATAAAAACCACGAGCTAGGAGCAGGCTCTGCCGCCCGGGGGGGAATGATGTAACATGGGACGAGCGCGCGATGATTGATCGGTTCAAGTTGTACAGTCCCCGGCCTGTCCGGGACGTGGGTTGGTGGTGGCGGCGGCGGCGATGCGGTCAGACGGGGCTAGCTAGCTACCGGCCAGTTGGGCGGGCACGGCGAGAGGTGGCTTCCTTCCTTCCGGCCTCGTTTTCTTTGACTTGTCCCTTGGCCCGCAAGTGCACAATAATCTGGACGCGTCGCCCCACCTAACTCCATGTTAGGCCGATTTTTATCGTTCCGGAATACTGAATTTTCCGTGGAGGCGTCGTCATGGGGATGGCGATGTGGACGCGCGGGGTATTGAACAGGTCGACGGGGCGAGCGGATTGGGCGCGGCTGGTTGCGTGCTTTGACACTCCACCACCATGGCTGAGCTGTGAAGGGAGGGAGGAGGAGGGTCCGGGCGGCCGGCTGGCCTCGCTGGATCCCGTGCGTCGTCGATCGTCTCCAAACTATACTAGTTAGTCAGCGATATTTTTTTTGTTCTTCTTCTTGGGATCTACTTGAAATGGTCAAGAATTTGAAAGCTCAACTTGTCGTATATCTTTCTCTTTTTTTTTTTTTTGAAGTTGATGTATTTGAGGCAGGTCGAAATGATTAATCAGTGGTTATTTTCCCGCCGTGAAATGTGGTGGATGATGAGTTGGTGTCGAGCCACTGTCACCGAAGCTGATACCGTGTCTCAACTCCGTGCAAGCTTGTTGCTTCCCGATTATTCCCATTCCAAGCTAGCTGGCGAAGTGTTAGTTGCTTGACGAGCTTGCTAAACTGTTGCACGGGCCATGTATGCTTGTTCCTTGAAAAGGATTTTCAGTTGTCACCGACGAATGAGCCGGATATCCTTAGCTTCTTTGTTTAAGGACACTTTTGAAATGCGAGATTTTCTTTTCAAAGTCTATATTTTTATAAAATTGAATTGCTTCTTGTGTTACTTTAAGAAATTTCAACAAACTGAAAAAACGTATGATGCGCATGTGGTACCAAGTCAAAAGGTACCTTACGTCATATAGGCGCAAATAGAACTGTAACGCTTTTATGAAGCTGAACTCGATGGTTATAGTTTCATGTTACTTTGGCCCAAATTCTAGCTCACTGGTCCATAAATTTTGTCTAATTCATTTTTAATTTATAATATAGTGATAAAACTGCACCTCGAATACCCAAAAGAAAGTCAACGGTATCATGGATTAAAACAGGAAGAGAATATACTAAGCTGTTAGCATTTGCCACTACGATCTTAGCCCAGAAGAAATTCAACTGCAAGGATGTCACATGACCGCGTATGTACTATCTGCAAGTGTGCCTCCAATCACATGTCTACAGATAAATTATTGTCAATATTATTATTACATTATGAATTGAAGTCTGGTGGGTTTATCCACCGCAGCATGATCGTGAAACTAAGCCTGAGATGTAGATAACTTATGACATGAACAATAATGATCCTTATTTTCTAGTCCTAGTATTGAGGATGCATGATTTTAATTTAATTGGTTTTCCGCCAGTGTCAGTTTTGAATCATGGTGCACCCAAGCTTGCATTAACATTTCAGATATTTTAGAATCAGAATCTCAGAGAAATTAAACTAGGACAGATCCACTCTCAGGAACATGCCTAGGCGGATAATGTGTCCTCAATTTGACTTTTGGCGCTCAACCTGGCAGGCATGCATTTTTTTGTCTATCGCTGATGAAGCTGGCATGGGTTATGCTTATCTGCAAATTCTGAGAAATCGTACTAATCAACATATCAGGTTATTGAAAGCCCGGTGCACGTAGCTTCCACTTGTCCGCACCAATCTTGCCAAATAATACACGAAAGTGATTCAATTTCACCAAAGGTACAAAAAACTAGAAAAAGAAGTTTGCCTCTAGGATCAAATTAAAAGGAAAATTTGGACCATAATCCATTGTACTAGAGACCAAGAGTAGGCCGTATCCATTGAACATGTATGAGTGTGACATGACCGAAACTAGAATCTGTAAACAAGCATGCACAAATTAAAACCGTCGGTGTATGATGCGTGTGCAACCTCACTAAACGATCATTGGCGGTTCTGCAAGTCTGAAGTGCCACTGCAACAACTTGTGTACTTGATCATTCATATCAGCCAAGAGTTACTGCAAATAATACTGCTCCCTCCAATCGTTCCCTTCGTTGTCTTGTAAAGGTTGTTGGGATGGAGTCGTCTATTAGGATTAGTTAAAATTTAGCAATCAGCCTGAGCCATCCAAGAACTGTTCCTGACAACACTTTCTGCGGGACCGCAGCTGATTCATTGGGAAATCCCGGACAGATCAGCGCACATGACTGAACCAGAACAACTACCACTTCCTATACTGTGATTATTATACAGCTATAGTCACCTACAGGCATGTGCAAAAAAAAAAAAATCCAGTTCCATCGTTGAGTTCTTGATGAATCAGATCCAATGCGTCCGAAAAGCGAGATCTGTACTGCTACTGCAAGTGCTCCATTGCCTGTTTGAGCACGGTCCTGAACCTCTCGACGTTGATCCGCACGTCCTGCTTGCCGAGGTACCACTCGGCCACGTTCCCCCAGCCGCTGAGGTGCACGGCGACAGGGTCCCTGATGATGGGGTGGTCCTTCCCGAACACGTCCATGAGCGAGCTCTCCTCGGCGGCGACCGCGTACTCGATGTACCGGAGCCCCATGTCGCGCGCGGGGTCGCCGAAGTCGGCGCGGGCGATGTCGTCCAGCTTCCCGTACGGCACGATCTGCACCAGCACGGCGCCAGTCGGGAGGTACACGCAGTTGGTCAGCCCCGCGCCGTGCACGCCCACCATCGCGTCGAAGGAGTTCACCTCCCGCGCGAACGCGTCGTAGCTGGCGCGCGGCCTGCCGGCGACTGTCACGTCGAACCCGGCGGACTCCGCGGCGGCCACCACCTCCGGGAGGTTCAAGAACCTCCTGCTGCCGGTTCGCTCGAAGATCATCATCCGCGGGCGCTTGTTAGGACTCTCGCTGAGCTTGATCGGCCGGTCGCGGGGCAGGGAGTAGGCCTGTCTCAAGAACTTGGTGAAGTCGACCATCGTGTAGTCGCCGCCGGTGGCGTCCACGGAAGGATCGATGGTGAACTCCTTCCGGCTGCCGTAGCCGACGACGACGTGCGGGTAGCAGCGGACAACGCCGTCGTCCCTGTCGAAGTCCACGATCTCGTGGCGCGTCACCTGGTCGAAGATCCTCCTGTACTTGTCCACCCAGAACGGCAGCAGGTTGACCACGAGCAGCTGCACCTCCCCGTTGAACCGCCGCGCGCCGATGAAGAGCGGGACCAGCACGTCCGTGAAGTCGTGCCAGTAGTTGCCCGTGAGCCCCCCGAGCTCGATCACCATCGCCGGGACGTTCACCCGGGTGGTGCACGGCGGCGCGTGGCGCGGGCTGGGCACCGACCGCACCGTCACCGGCTTCAGACCGTCCAGATACTTGCGCGAGTACGGCTTGATCGTCCACTCCCGCAGCGGCGCGCGCAGGGAGACCAGGGTCACCGTCGGCGCCGCCGCGCCTCCGCCTCCGCCTCCGCGTGCGCGCACGTCGCCGGTCAGCTCGCAGATGTCGTACTTGCCGAACGACGTGTCGCAGATGGGCTTGACGTGCGCGACATTGTTGAAGTCGTCCGTTCCTCCCCCTGCTCATTCACGCAACAACAATTTTTTTTGCAAACAGCATGTGAAGCTCAGAACGTGTGCAAATCAAGTTCGGTTTCAATGTGACGCTGTAAGTTGTTCTTCATCGCCATTACTAGTTAGGACACGAAGGCACAAGTGTCGTACCGAATTCAGTGAACTCGACAGGGTCCTTTTCCTTCGGCTGCTGCGTCGTTTGCTTCCAGTTATTATCAGAGTTCTTTTCATTACCTGGCATTCAAATCGAAAAAAAAAAGATCAAACACATTTTTGTACACCAAGAAAAACCCGAAGGAACCAAGAATCATGATCACATATACCCGATTGCTCCTCGATTGGATTCTTGTCTGCCCATTCCTTCTCACCTTCATCTTCTACCTCAGAATCAGAACCATAAACAAAACACAAGAGGAAGATAAGGTCGAAGCCACTGTCATGCACGTCGAACCAGAGGACACGTCATCATCATCCCCGTTGGTCAATCGCGTCTTGGTCACGCGTGACGACGGGACCGACGCTTACCTTTCACGCGGTCAGTCGTCAATGCTTCCGTGCGCGCTCCGACCACCTCGCTCCGCCGGCGTTCCTCCTCCGTTCCCCTACCCGCGACATCTAAACCCCCAGTGCCAAGAAAGCAATCAAAGCATCAGATTCCATCGTTTAACCAGGCAATAGATCCAAGTGAAACTCCGACGAAACTCAGCAGTGCGCACCTTGTTCCTCATGGCTCCTTTCTCGCGTCGCAGGAACCGTGTTGATCGTCGCCGCGCCGCCGGCGTAAGCTGCCGCTGCGTCATCTGCGTGCGCGAGCACAGGACAGGAGCTTGTGATTGCTGAACGAACATACAAGAACTCTCTTCCTCCTCTCGAGCTCCGGTAGGCTTCGGAGCTTATGGTCACGGAGAGTAGTTACCATGCGGGTTGCAGCTGAACTGCGCGGAGAACATCAAGTAGAGCAGCGCCAGCAGGAAACCCAGGACCAGCCCGCACCCAACGTTGCTGCCGCTCCTCCACGACGGTCGCGCCGCGCCCCTCGCCGTCGGCTTCGCCTCGCCTCGCCTCATCTTGCTCGCCGCATCCAATCCAGCTGGTCGAAGCCGGGAAACAGATTGGGCTGGGAGAACGGGAAAGGTTGAAGATGCACCCAGCACAGCCAGGGACCAAGACTGATTCCTCTGCTTCGTGACACGGTAGAGAACAGAGAGAAAGCTTCGATCAGTATCTGTTCCCGGCCGGACTATTTGTTGTTCTCCTTCTTCGTCGCTTCGACGCGCTTTTTGTTTTTCTAGCGCGCCTCGGAGATTTTGTACTTTAGACAGCGCTTTCAAGCGGGTACTAAAATAAAGGTGTTTCATGGCGGGTTTGACATTTGAGACAAGCTGATTGATGGATGGCCAGCTCAAACGTGAGCAAAGCATCGGTGCGGAGGGGCCGTCGCCCGTTGCGTGCACGACTCCGAATATGACCGAACGTCTCTAAAACAGTAAAACTCTGATTGCCAACGACTAAGGTGCTGTTTGGTTGGCTCAAATTACGAAGTAAATAGGTCGCAACGCTAACTAAAAACGTTGCGTGCACGACTCCGTGTATGACGGACCGTCTCTAAAACTCGGATCGCCAACTATACTTACATCTAGCACGGTCACGTTCCGAGGGGTTTTAAGAGCATCTCCAAAACCTCCCTAAAAAAAACTCCCCAAAAAACCTTGTTTAGGGCAGCCCAAAAAATTTAAGGGTTTATTTTTTCTCCTTTCTCCAACAAATCACCTGAACTGGGCCCTAAAATTATTTGAGTTTGTGGCAACAGATCAGAGCTACGGTTATTTCAAGTAACAAATTCTCCTGCATGTGCGCTGGTAGCCAATTCAGACTCGGACTACGAGATCGATGATATAAAATGACCAGGAGAGTACTTGCCACCGCACAAGCACGTCTTGGTTCCACATCCATGGTTCAGAATTGGAGCTGTCTGGCATAGCACGTGCACGGTGCACGTCTTGGGCAGCACCACCGTTCCTCGCCTCTCTGCCGCGCCGGTGACACGCTTAAATCGAAGCAGCACGTCCTCGCCAACGATCACAGGGAGATGAGTCATCGTCGGTCATTGATGCAACAAGTGCTTGATGATTCGTCTTCTTCGGACAACGAAGATGAATTTACAAGCGCTTCCATAATATATTCGCACTATCGGTCATTGAATGCGGTTAGACATGGTGGTTCTGTCCCTGGGCATAAAGTAGTAAGAGACAGAAATGACACTGGAAGTTGTACGAAGATTACTTCGCTGATGATCCAACATATAGACCAAATTTTTTAGACGCAGGTTTGTATTTACTCAATTCATTTGTTCGATTGCATATTTTGGTGCATAATAGCAATGTTAGAATCCTCTTATGTGCAGGTTTAGAATGAGTCGTCGTCTATTCTTGCGCATAATGCAATCCGTAGAAAATCACGACAATTACTTTGTGCAGAAAAGAAATGTTGCCAATATACTTGGACTAAGCTGTTTACAGAAAGTAACGGTAGCTTTTCGTATGTTAACTAACGGGTAGCAGCTGATTCCACAGATGAGTATGTATGCATTGGAGAAAGTATTGTTATCGAGAGTACGAGAAGGCTTGTCATCGCACTTGTTGATATTTTTGAAGATGAGTATTTGCGAGCACCAAATGAAAATGATACGGCTTGCTTACTAGCAATAGGAGAGGAAAGAGTTTTTCCTGGGATGCTAGGTTCCATAGATTGTATGCATGGGCAATGGAAAAATTGTCCTACAGCTTGGCACGGTATGTACTCCGGACATGTGCGAGTGCCTGCAATAATATTAGAAGCTGTTGCTTCTAAGGATCTTTGGATATGGCATGCGTTTTTTGGTTTATCAGGATCTCACAATGATATAAACATTCTACAACGCTCTCCACTATTTGCAAAGTTAGCTGAAGGTCAATCATCAGAGGTAAATTACACCATCAATGGACATGATTACAAAATGGGTACTATCTTGCTGATGGTATATACCCATCTTGGGCAACATTCGTGAAGGCCATATCACAACCACAGGGTAATAAAAAAAAAGTATTTTGCAAAATCTCAGGAAGCACTTAGAAAGGACGTGGAACGAGCGTTCGGAGTTTTATAAGCTCGCTTTGCCATTATTTGAGGTCAAGCTCGTTTATGGGATCAAGAGACATTGTCATATATAATGAAAGCTTGTATAATAATGCATAATATGATTATAGAAGACGAGAGAGAAGTTGATGCAGATGAACGTTTTGACTCTGAAGCAGACAATGTACAAGCTTCATATAATCAGACAGTTGAGCTTATGCAATTCATCGAGACAAGGAAAAAAAAAGAGACAATGAAGTTCATCATCAACTTAGGAAGATTTAATAGAGCACCTTTGGCAACATAAACCCGATACATATTAAGCAAAATCATTTTTATATTATTAGGTTTTATAAGCAGAGTGATAGGCTATTTATATTTGCTACCACTTCGTATTGTGTAACTACTTTTATATTATTAGTTTCACAAATAGGGTTCTGTAATAAACATTCGGCATGTTTATTTCCATGTTTATTTCGATCACATGAACAGAGAGTCAACACTCGATTACCTATAACGGAATGAGATGGTGTGGATATGGGAGGTACAGCCAGGCAATGACTACGAGTGTGTCTCAGTGCTGCAGGGCCACACGCAGGATGTCAAGATGGTGCAGTGGCACCCTTTCCTTGATATCCTGGTCTCGGTCAGCTACGACAACTCGATCAGGGTACAAACCTTGACAGCTTTTAAATAAGCAAACATTCAAGCTGTGCGTGTTTCCAGTCTATTTTTCAATAATAATATCTGGCCTGTCCTGCCTGAAATGCTGCACGGACTCAACTTGTCTGATTCCTAACTTGTACAGTCTAATGAAAGCAAAGGCATGATAATGAAACAATATTTCTATTTTTAAAGTTTCCAAAAACAGAAAAAATGAAACAATAGTGCCTGTACCATGAACAATGAAACATTAGTTCTACTGGATTAGTTCCTGATTAGTTCTGTACCATGAACAATGACACAAAATTTCGAAACAGCCTAGTATCTGAATTCAACTATCGTAAAGAAAAATGCTGCCTGAAGTAACCAAATCAGAGCTGCTCCTAATCAGTTTATCTACTGTATCCCACGACGGTTCATTATCTCACTTCGTAGGCTCTTGTAGTAAAGCTGCTGCTGTACCGGCAATCCATGAATATCCATAGTCATTATTCTTTCCTCTTCCAACATTATTTTCATCCGCGCCTGATCCTTCTCTATTTGAAGCCTCTCCTTTTCAATTTCCAAAGATTTGTTAAACCTTTCATCCTTCTTTACTTCTATGATTTCATCCGACTCCTTCTTTTTATCCCACAGATGATCAGAAGGCTCAATGCATGCATCACCTACACCTTTACGGACTTGTTGCTTTGCCTTCTTTCTGCCAATAGGACGGTTAGGAAAAGGAACATTTTTAGAAACATCTTCATTGGCAGCACCAGTCAAATCTAGGACTGAAGCTGCACCATCATTTTGTTTCTTTTGATTGGATTTGCTTGCTGCCAATTGAGCCATCTTGGCATGCCATTTTGGTTCATGTCTTAAAACGTGCCAACAGTGCATCAGCTGAAAGGACTTGTTATCTTTGCCCTCGGCCTTATACAAAGCACGTGCATCCATAAGCTGCACAAATCCATTTATGCCATGGTTAACAACAATAATGAATTGTATGAGAACAGCCACAAAATGCACAAATAGAACAAGACATGTACCTTGTTTTCAAAAGTCTTCCCACTTTGGTTTCTGCCTTCAATGATATCAAAACTGCCACAGAATTTATTGACACTCTCTTGAATAACAGTCCAACAATGGCATAGAGAATTTGGAGTGCGCTCTACTGGGATTTCATTTTGAACATAGGCGTCACGCACCCTATCCCAATATGCAAGACGCTTTTGGTTTGAGCCAGGAATTGGATCGGTACTGGTATTCAACCACGTCTTCACAAGCAATATATCTTCCATCTCGCTGAAGTTCTTTTGCCTACTTTTCTTGGCTCCTTTTGATGTGGGAGAAGTTTCTTGCTGCTCTTCTGCAGGGCTTCCTATACCATCCCACTCCATTCCACCATTGTCCTGACTTTCGTTCACCAGTCCCACGAAATAACCCTCTTTCTCCATAGTAACACTATCCTATTAATAGTGTAGTAGTAAGAAAACAGACATGTAACCATACATAGCAGCATAACATACTATCTTTACCTATCCATGTTTCTTGGTGGTCAAAAAATAATGAGAATGTGAAAACTGTCAACCCATGTTTTGGAAAAGGTATCTAAATTCTGGTAGACCCAAGATAACTTAGATGTAATAATTTTTTATTTTTATGCAGATCATGACGAGATAAATGAAAAAATGGTTCCATGATGTCTGAGGCTACATTTTCACCATTTTAGAACTTCAGATGTGTGAAATAGCCAGAATAGCTCATTTGTGATGACAGAACTATGCACAGATCGATATAATTCTGTCAATACTCCTGTCAGACATGACATTTTGTGAAGAAATGTATGTACGTAAGCAGCTAGCTAGGGTACTGAAATGTTCTTGCCAAGCACTCACTCATATCGATCATTCTTTGTTTGGTTAATTTAATTAATCTACTTGGTGAACAAACATTGAATCTGTACGTGGATCGATCCGGCCGGTCAAGCAGTACCCAAACAAGTCATTGGTGGTAGAAAAAATTATACCCAAACAAATGAATTATCAGAATGCAAAGTAATGTGGCGAGTTCTTCAAGCTCGGATCCAGTCGGTCAGTGGCAGGTTGTACTGGAGAATTATACCCAAACAAATGAATTATCAGAATGCAAAGCCGCGCACGATTTCTAGTTCATATTATTCAGATTACCTGCGAGATACCTAGGGTTTCTTTAGGTGGAGCAACCATACTAAAATTGGGATAATATTTTTGTCCTTGCAATCCACGTTTTGATGAACAGATCTCAAACCATAGTATATTCTAATCGAATCTAGTAAATTCTCAAGGGAGGAGAGTACAGTACGGTCTTTACCTTTCGATAGGTGGAACGAGTGCGATTGTCCGAACTGAAGATATGTCCAGGCGGACTGGGACCTTCCTTGGGCGATGGCCTTGAGCTTCGTCAGGGGCGCCAGGTCGACGGGGCGGCGCAGGGGCGGTGGGGCTGCGCACGGGCGGCGTCGGGTCGATGGGGCGCCGGGTTGGCGGGGCATCGTGGCGTCGTGTCGACGGGTCGGCGCCGAGTCGACGGGCCTGTTGGGCAGCGGTGGGTCGACGGGTCGGTGGCGTGGTGCAAGGTCGA
>BCLH01000025.1:227329-251412 GCA_001602315.1 Zoysia pacifica
TTGAAATTTGGCACAAACGTGCATTGATACATTTTCCATCATGTGTTTTTATTAAATTATTGCTGATTCATACCTTTTTATCTAGAAAATATTTATTTAAAAAAACTATGAATTCAATTGGAAAAAAATAAGAACACGTGGTTAGGAAATGCACAATATATTGTCATGCCAAATCTTAAGTTACAATATATTTTGGGCATTGAGATAAAAAAAATTGATAATTGATCAAGTACATCGAGAAGGGGTCTGAATCTGTGAAATTATAGAACTTAATTCCGCTACAAACTTAAACTAAAAAACTTAATCACAACAAGAGCAATCTAAGCCAAACTAGTAGGCCAAGACCTTTAACAAGCTAATGAAAAGATAAAGACAACAAGCAAACACTAGCACGATCGCCACCAAAAGGAATCGTAAAGCAATTTATAACTCTACTCAACAAAAAAGAAAATATGGAAAGTAAAGAGAGAGTTAATAGAATGCTCAACGATTTTTCTGAGGTCTTGGAAGGTTAGCGCATTTTCTTAATTCTCGTTGGAACACTCTCGTCGGAGTATCGGTCCCTCCCGTTGTTTCTGAAACAGTGCTCCCAAGGGTAAACTTCACTCCTGGAATAAAGTCACTGACGACCTGGTTGTAGCGAACAATACTCTCGAGCAAGAGCAAGCCTCTAAGGCTTGGACGCTCTCTCTTGATGTCCCTTTCGAGCGAGAGACCCGAAATCATTCACAAATTTGGTGCCGTTTTCCAGAATCTCCTCGGAAGCTCATAATACCGAACCTAGCTAGTCCAAACTGCCAAACCAAGAGTAATAGGCAAAAATCACTTCTCTCAAAGCCTTACAAGCTCTAAAAGTGTATAAATGCTCCTATTCACTCTCCTCCTATCACCAAAGATCTCCAATCTTGTGTTATGCTCTCTTCTTAGTGTCTCTTGACCTCTCATAAGTTTGCTCCAGCGATTCAGACCTCAAGCACACATGAAAATGTCCACCTCTACGGTTTAAATAGGCTCCAAGCCAAGAAACAACTGTTGAAACGTTATGTCATAAAGCTAACTGATTTTGCTAGTGTCACTGAACTATCCAGTGACTCCATCTTTCAGCAAACCAAAGAAATACCGTCTCTGGAATCCATTCCATATGACACCGAACTGTCAGTTGCATACCTTCACCAGACCATCCGATGACCTTCTCCTTTGGACTTCTAGAGACATCCTTCTGGACTTGTTTTTAGGCTTTAGTCCGTGACCTCTTCACTTCGACTCCAGAGAACACCTCTTCTAAACTTCAACTCTTCAGGCTCATGAAACTGTCCACTGACTTTTCAGGTGTAAGCTTCATGACCTTTGAAGTCCCTTAAAAAGTATAAATTTATTTTGGTGATTGAATGAATACTACAGGTAACGGTTGTGTTTGTAGGTACGACCCCGCAAAATCTCTACAACATAGTGAGCTTTCCTGATGGATGACAAGGATGATCTCAAGAAGAAGAGTTTCGAGCTTCGATGGACCAAGGCTAAAGACTAGATAGAAAGTCCATAGGATCATCAAAACAATTAAGGGGGATGAAGTCTTGTTCTCAAGTCATATAAGTGTTAGAGGGTATAAATGCTTTTAGTTACCTCAAAAAGCACTAAAGATGACAGAGGAAGTGAAGTCGAAGTTAAGTCAAAGATGTAGGCAGAAGAAGAGTCTTCAAACAGTCTGGTGAGGTCATCGAACAGTCCGATGAGCTAGGAGAAGCTAGTCCAGAGAAAGGTGCTCTCTCGAATCGAAGAGAAGATGTCACCAGACAGTTCAGTGGTGCAATGACCGAATAGTACAGTGAGCCAGAAGACAAAGTCTAGAAGAGGTGTCTCTGGAAGTTCAAAAGTGAGAATCAGCAGACAGTTTAGTGAAGGTATGCACTGAACAATCCGGTGTTATATGGAATAAATTCTAGAGAAGGTGTTTCTGTGGTCTGCTGATAGAAGAAGTCACCAGACAGTTCGATGGTCCACCAAACAATCCGGTCGGAGGAGTCACTGGATAGTCCGATGACTGTCAAAAGCAGTCAGCTTTATGACATCACATTCCAACGGTTGATTTTAACTTGGAGCCTATTTAAACCGTGGAGGGAGACATTTTGTTGCGTGCTTGAGGTCTGAATTGCTGGAGCAAACTTGTGAGAGGCAAAGGGACACTAAGAAGAGAGCACTACACAAGATTGGAGATCTTTGGTGCTAGTAGGAGCATGATAGGAGCAGTAATACACTTTTAAAGCTTGTGAGGTTTTGAGAGGAGTGATCTTTTCTTATTACTCTTGGTTTTGTAGCCTAGACTGGCTAGGGGTCAGTGTTCGAGTTTCTGAAAAGATTGTGGAAGACGACGCTAAGTTTGTGAGTGGTTTCAGATCCCCCGTTTGAAAAGGACACTAAGACGGAGCGCTCGGAGCCTTGGAGGCGTGCTCTAGCGTGAGGGTATTGTGTGCGACAGCCGGGCTGCCGATGACTTCACTCCGAGAAGTGAAGCATGCCTTTGGAAGCACTGTTTCAGAAATGGCAGGAGGGACCAAGACTCCGATGAGAGTGGTCCAATGAAGATTATGGGAAGGCACCAACCTTTTGAGACCGCAGGAAAAATCACTGAGCATTCTCTTACTCTCTCTCTCTGTTTACTTTTCGCGTTTCATATCGTTGAGTATAGTTATAGATTGCTTTATGATTCCTCTTGGTGGCCATTGTGCGAGTGCTCGTTTGTTGCTTTCATCTTATCACTAGCATTGTTAGGGGTCTTGACCTATTAGAATTGTGTAGGCTGCTCTTGTTGTGGTTTAAGTCTCATAATTTAATTTTATAATGAATTAAATCCTATAAGGATTCAACACCCCTTTCTCGGTGACCTTGATTCTTAGAAGTGGTATTAGAGCCAAGTGCTTATTTTAGGGCTTCACTGCCTTGAGTAAGGATGCCAAATGAGATGGAATATCCACTCGTATTCAATGGAGATAATTACTCATATTAGAAGGCCCGTATGCAAGTCTACCTAGAGTCAATCGATGAGAATGCGTGGCATGTGACCCAAAACGCTATAAATGCGAATGAAAGACTTGATTCCGTCTTTATCAAGTTCAATGCAAAGGCCAAGAATGTCATCTTTGGGTGCATTTCTAAAAATGTCTTTTCTAATTTCAAAGCATTTTGAATCGCTCATGAAATATGGTCTCAATTGCAAAACATTTATGAAGGCTCTGTCCAAGAGGAAGAGAGTTACTACGTGCTCAAGTACAAATATGACTCTATCACTATGTTACCACATAAAAAGGCTAACGATGTTTATTCTCATTTGCATGTAGTGGTGGAGGAAATAAATGCTTTGGGCCTCAAGAGCAAAATTGATGACATTGAGCTCATGAGAAAATTATTGAGAATGTTGCCGCCAAGCTACAACTCTATCGTCACGTGTCTCTTTCAAGACAACTTGGCTAACATTTCCGTGGATGTCATGCTTGTGAAGCTTATGGCCTATAAGAGATATATGTTGGGCACCTCCACCAACACTCAATTGCCCAAGAATCTTGCCCTACAAGTTGAAGAATCGCTCAATGGCAAAAGCAAAAAGAAGAAGAAGATGGTGAAGTATGATGAGGATGATGAGTGATAATGAGGACCTTGTGCTTTTAATGAAGAAGCTTTTTAGCAATGGAAGACTAATTGTGGCAAGAAAGATCATTTTGCCTTGGAGTGCCCAAAGCCCAAGAGAGAGAGAGCAAGAAGCAAGCTTAAAGTGAGAGTGATGATGAAGAACAAGCCTCAAAGAAGAAATTTAAGTTCTTTGTCAAAGTGAAGAGCAAGGGAAATGATAGGAGGAAGTCACTGCAAAAAGCTTAAATTGTTGGTGAATGGCTCACCAATGATGGTGATTCGGACTTCTCCTCTTCAAGCAAAGATGAAGAGCTTGTGGGTATCGCTATGACAAGCTCCACCAATGAGCTACCACTACAACCTCTATACTTGATGGCCTGAAGTTGTGAGGGCTACATAAATAAAGATGATGATCTTAAAAAAGAGGAGAATTATGATGATGAAGATGATGGTCCAAGCTATGATGATCTAATCCTCATCATTGAGAATGCCAGCAAGACCATCGTCAAGAAAAACAAGACGATTGAGGTGGTGATCAAGGAGTATGAAGTAGCAGTATACCGAGTTCGAGAGCTTGAGGGTGAGCTCAATGCCCTAAAGCAATCTCATGATGCTCTATGCGAATCCTATGAGTCTCTGAAGGAGAAGCATATAGAGCTAAGTGAGAAGCATAAGCCATTGGTCCTCACCCATAAAGTTCTTGACCTTGACTCTCTCTTTAACTCTCCTAAGCATTCTGATGAAACTTCTAGCTCTTGTGGGCTAACATCTCTAAGGAGAGCACTACTCTTGAGCCTACTATTTTGAAGGAATACACTAAGCTCAAGGAGGAGAGAGAGGCTCTAATGGATGCATTTGAGTGGTTTACTAGAGGAAGGCAAATTCAAGAGGAAATCTTAAGCCAGAACCTTGTTAACGACCACAACTACAAGGGCCTAGGATCATATCCTTCATCTATCAACATCATTGGCAACGAAGATGATATCCTTGCTTGGCTAGTCTTGCTCATAGCGGATGACTACTATTATGAGAAGTGTTGCTTTGATGATCACTGCTCCAAAGATTGTCCCAAGGTGAGCGAGTCTAAGATTATGCCTAAAGCTAACCTTTTTCATGAGGATGTGCACTACAAGCTTTTTTAGGACAAAAGATAGAAAGGTGAAGGACAAGTCGTTCGGACCGCCAAATGACAAGTGAATAATCAAGAAGATTTAAGTCTCCAAGGTGATCGTGAATCGAGAGAGGAAGCCTAAACTCTCATGGGTTCTCAAGAAAAAGTGAAGGGACCAAGATGATGGACCGTGAAGCAAATTGAAGATTCTAGAAGTCCAACACATGCGATCGAGCTTCAACGCAATCTATTTCAAGGAGGTTTTCTCTTGTACATAGCAGAGTAGATTTTTTTTCTTGTCTTGCATGGTAGTTAGGACTCCTTCGTGAACTATATATCATGCATCGTATGTAAAAAGATAAAAGAAAAACAAAAAAATATTAGCTGCCTAACCATCTTGAGATATCCATAAGCAAAGAAAAAGAGCTTGAGAAGGTGATTTTGCTATCTCAAAGCAAAGTGGTGGGCTTATGATGAATAAGCTTGACATGGGCCAAACTTGGCGTTGGATAGGTTTACTTTATGCAATGTCTTTAATTTGCTTGCATCTACATGACATGTTTTAATTTTCTTGCATTACTAGCTTGTTTGCCATGCATTGCATATAGGAACCACGAAGGAACCGTTATTCTTAGAGAAAGTGACTACATTGCCTATATGGATTAACACACTCCTCAAAGAATAACAAAAGAAATTGTGAGCATCATGCCCATTGAAACCTTGAGTCTAATGGTGTCTAAGATTCCCACGTACATGGACCGTGAACATATGTTCATACATTCCTTTTTTGGCTCATTCTTGCTTTGGTTTTTATTGCTCAATCTTATTGCGATTTGCGAAAACTATAAACCCTTTGAGGGTTATCTATTTGCAAAAGAGTGTTTGAGAGTTCCTTTTCTAGACAAGTGTGGTATTTATTTGGTTCTTCCGTGAGGATACTTGGATTCTAGAAAGAATTTTCTTGATTCTGCAATTCCTTGAGGTCACCGGACATTCCAGCGCCTTAACCAGACAGTCCGGTGATTGCATCTTTGTGATCAATCAACGCAGTAGAATCATACATACACTTGATATTCTGGCGAGTTCATCGGACAGTTCAGTGACTGGAAGGTGAAGCGGTTACTTCTCTGGAATTAGAATTCTCGAGACACTGGACAGTCCAGCTCTTTATAGTCACTAAACAATCTTCTTGGACCAGACAGTCCGGTGACCTGGTTGATCGGTGAAATCTCAGCCATACGTTTCTTTTGTTTTCGACTCGACTGTTGATTTGTTTTTAACCAAACCGCACGTGGGTCCTCGATTTTCTCTCACCCGTGTGCTCTCTTGCCGATAGCCGCCATCGTCGTCGTCGCCTCTATCACCTCCCACCGCGCACTGCTCGTCGCCGCCCTGCTCCGACCGCCGCTGTGTCCTCTAAGCTCCGTGTCATCGCGCTCTCCGCCGTCCAACTCGTGCGCTGCTCCTGCTCCGCCCTGCTTCGGACCTCCATGCCCTCGCGTCTTGCCACCGTCGCGCCGTCGTGTTGCCCTGTGCCCGTGCTTCGTGCTCGCAGCTGACGCGGTACCTTTGATCGTCAAGCACCACAGCAACCGAGTCCTAGCTTCAACCTGCTAAAACCCTCAGTAGGGTTTTGCATCTCGCATGATCGGATGTGTTTTCTGCATGTCTTTCGGCATTTTTCGGCACTTCTCCTTCCGGGTATTAATTCTACTCTTCCACTTCATCGGAAAATGCCCCGCATGCCCTAAAGTTGATTAATTGCAAAAAAATTGCTACAGTTGATAAAAGTTTAATCTTTTATTGCCAATTGATGTGATTTATCGACATTTTTTCGTACTTGGTGCCATATTGAGGTTATCTTTTCATATTTTAATATGGCACTGAGTCTTCCTGTTGCTAGCGTCATAATTTGAGTGCTTTGTCTATTATTTGAATTATGCCATTAGTTCGTCAATATCACCGTTTGTCATATTTGCTTTATTTGATCGGTGATATGTCCTTGATTCCATAGTTAGGACTTCTATGTGTGTCACTTGCCTGCGATATTTACAACCTTTATCTATTCCTATGTGATGCAGTGACAGCTTGTGCAGTGGTCAGAGGATAGTGACAAAGGTTTCAGCGGTAGTCCATATCTTTCTTGGACGGGTTAAGAGCCAAGCTCTTAATCCCATCTTATTGAGTCACCTGGTCAGTTGTGCTTTCAGTGACAGTTGACAGTATGGGCCGTCAGAGACCGTCTATGGAGGAGAAGGAGAAGGGCAAGGCTGTAGAGCTTAAGAAAAAGAAGAAGCAGAGACAGGAGATCCAGAGTGAGATCGAGTGCTGGTAGCAGCAGATGTGGACGTACCTCCAGAGAGGAGGAGTGGCGCTCTAAGGATTATAGGAGCAAAGGGACAGAGGAGCTGAGAAGGTCGACCCATCAGAGAGTGGTGACCACACCCCTTGTCACAGAGGTGTAGCTGCAGAGAGCTCTTACCAGTCGTTCATGGCAGTCAGAACTGTGGGGGGAGAGAAAGCCCAACAGTCTTCATCGTCGAGGCCACAGAGGTGTCCTCACTCTAGAGTTGGGGTCAGCTCATTCTGTATAGCCAGAGTTGAGAGGGCTCACCGGGCCATGGCCAAATAGCTGAGGAGAAGGTTGATCTTCTAAAGATCAAGAGCCCGGCCATGAAGGCTAAGAGGAGAGTGGATTTCACTGTATGGGTCCCCGCATCACGTCATGCTGATGCTGGCTAGTTTTGGATTGTTCTTCAGCGGAGGATATTTGAGGCTCTCCGATGACAGCTTGCCACTAAAGACAAGAGATTAGTGTTTGCTACACATCGTCACTGTTCTTTTAAGGCACTAAGTAGAGGAGCTGAGATTAACATGGAGGAGCACATTGCATATCTATCCGGTTTGATAGAGTTGCTCACCCAGCTCATGAGGTACAGTGAGTAGGTAGTGCTATAGTTCTATGCCTCTCTATTGATCTCCAGTGACAGGTCACAGGTTTGGTTTCTTATGCTAAGGGGAGCCACATCATTTTGAGAGATCCGATGTTGTGTCTGCTTTAAAGTTCTTATCATCTAAGACACAGATCCATGCACTGACCCATGGAGGGATGGAGCTTAGTGACGTGAGGTTGAGTGTTGCTTTTTCGCCACCACATGGGGAGCATTACTCGAGATACCCCCTGAGGTTGACACACGAGGCTCCTGTTTTGAGGGGGTTGCTAGAAAGGTCGATAGCACCAAGGGCTGGCAATAGAGTGGGCGATTATACTACATCAATGGCTGCTTTGTTTTCTGCAGAGGCATGAGATATTTTATCTGATAGATTTGCTACTAGCATAGATGGAAGATGTGATATATGAGGGGATTGGAACACGACAGTTACCTTTTGCCATTACATTTATTTGTTACTGAGGAGAGCTGAAGTTATGACTAAGGCGGAGCATGATGATTTGTCAGAGACTACCACAGCCTTCAGTCCAGCTGAGCCGTCTGACTTCAGGGTTCTTCGAGTGTCTGCTTCTCAGAGCACTCCTGAAAGAGAGGAGACCACAACTCTTGAGAAGTTTGTGCCACACTTGAACCTGCTCTTGCTGCCAGCCTAGATGCTATTTAGGCAGAGTAGGCCGAGCAGAGGAGGTTTAGGCAAGAGCAGGAGGAGAGGATCAGACGAGAGAGAGTCGAGTTCGAGAAGAGGATTTAACTCGAGCGCCTCTAGATTAAAGATAGGCTCAGGACGAAGAGAGCGGATCGAGGAGAGGAGACGGCAGGAGAGGGAGTTTAACGAGAGGTCGCAGCGTACTCATCTAGAGATGGTAGTGGCTATATCATACATGTCTGCCGGGTTTGGAGCTATTGCATCTTATCTTCAAGAGATTGGTATACCACCTCTTCCTACTTTTCTGACGACCACTCGGGTCCCATGCCATCACAGCTACAGCCTATAGCTCCATAGCCTCAGTATTCATCTATGCCGATATTCACAGCACAGCTTCAGCAGCAGCCCAGTTTTAGTACACTGCTCTCAGCTCCGTTATCACCGTTTGTACCCTTTGGAGCAGCCAACACTTCAGTGACTACTGGAGGAGTTAGTGTCTCAGTCACATCTTCTCAGTTCTCTTCGGATTCCTCGTATTCCATGTTGGCACTTTTTACTTTAGCTGAGCTCAGAGTGTCAGTAACAACATTGGAGACAGGGACAACAGTGGGTAGTTCTCCACTTGCTCCGAGAGTTTTTTCCTTCGAGGCTACCATTGCTGAGTCAGTTTTGAATGAGCCACCTATGATAGTGTCAAAGGTAGAGCCAACAGCCACCACAGCCGAGCAGCCCAGTGCTTTAGATACAGCTATCCTAGTTGAGGCCGAATACACTTAGAGGAGGTAGTTCAAGTCCTTGCCACAGCTTGTTCAGATCAGCCAGCTTCAGCTAATGGCAAGGAGCCCTTTTCGATGTCGTCTTCTGGCCTGAGTGCTTTTGATAACCCTAAGCAGCCAGGAGATGAGTCAATAGCAGCCAAGATAGCTTCAGAGGAGCAACCGCTAGTCGTCATTACACACGACTCTCCAGCCGCACTAGCAAAGGACTAGATTTTTTCTAGGTCTACGAGTCGAGAGTGAGACTTGTGGTGTATCATCTTGAGAGGCTAGCTGTCTAGGGGGAGGTCGTGGATGGATAGCTAGGGATTTGATTTTATTTGGCGGATTTCATTGGCTCTTTGTGATATTTTGATGAGCTTGTGTTTTATTGGATCTTTTAGCTTATTGAGATTCACTTGATTTTTGGACTAACCCCTGTGTTTTATTGTATATGGTTTCCCTCTGTGATGTGTTTGTCTTGCAGATTCTCTAGTGCGTTGCTCATCCTTTTCTATCCTATCGTGTACTAATCTTTGTCTATCGAGCGTCTCTCTTCTCTATATGCTTCTCCGATACTATCTTTTTGTGTGATTAGGTGACAAAGGGGGAGATTCCTCACAATTCAGAGAGAGATCAGCTTTCAAAAGCAAGACAAAGGAGGAGAACTCATGCACATTTCTAGAATGAGTCATCTAAGGTAAGGGGGTAAGTTTTCTTTCGAGGTGTGCTTTTTTCCTTTATCTCTTACCATCTCATTTGAAACTTGTTGTGAGTATTATAGTTGTCATCAATCACCAAAAGGGAAAGATTGTAAACTTCATGACCTTTGAAGTCCTCTAAAAGTTATAAATTAATTTTGGTGATTGAATAAACATCATAGGTAACGATTGTGTCTGTAGATACCACCCCGCTAAATCTTTACAACATGGTGAGCTTTCCTGATGAATAACAATGATGATCTCAAGAAGAAGAGTTCCGAGCTTCGGTGGACCAAGGCTAAAGACTAGCTAGGAAGTCCATAAAATCACCAGAACAATTAAGAGGAATGAAGTCTTGTTCTCAAGTCATACAAATGTTAGGGGGTATGAACGCTCTTAGTTACCTTAAAAAGCACTAAAGATGATAGAGAAAGTGAAGTCAAAGTTAAGTGAAGACGTAGGCAGAAGAAGAAGAGTCTTCGAACAGTCTAGTGAGGTCACGAGACAGTCCGGTGAGCCAGAAGAAGCTAGTCCACAGAGAGGTGGTCTCTGAAATTGAAAAGAAGACGTCACCGGATAGTCTGGTGATGCAATAACCGGACAGTTCGGTGAGCCAGAAGACGAATTCCAGAAGAGGTGTATCTGAAAGTTCAAAAATGAGAGTCACCAGATAGTCCGGTGAAGGTATGCACCAGACAGTCCGGTGTTATATGGAATGAATTACAGAGAAGGTGTTTCCCTAGTTTGCTGATAGAAGGAGTCACCTGACAGTCCAGTGGTGCACCGGACAGTTCGGTGGGAGAAGTCACCGGAGAGTCTAGTGACTGGCAAAAGCAGTCAGCTTTATGACATCACGTTTCAACGGTTGTTTTTGGGCTTGGAGCCTGTTTAAACTGTGGAGGGGGACGTTTTGTCACATGCCTGAGGATCGAATTGCTAAGCAAACTTGTGAGAGGCCAAAGGACACCATGAAAAGAGCACTACACAAAGATTGAAGATCTTTGATGCTAGTAGGAGAGTGATAGGAGCATTAATACACTTTTAGATCTTGTGGTGCTTTGAGAGGAGTGATCTTGGTACATTATTCTTGTTTTTGGCAGCCTAGACTAGCTAGTAATCAGTTTTCCAGCTTTCGAAGAGATTGTGGAAGACGACGCAAAAGTTTGTGAGCGATTTCGGGTCCCCCGCTTAAAAGGGATACCAAGATGGAGCGCCTAGAGCCTTATAGACCTGCTCTAGCGCAAGGGTATTGTGTGTGACAGCCGAGCCGTCGGTGACTTCACTCCAGAAAGTAAAGCATACTTTTGGGAGCACCATTTCGAAGTGGCGGGAGTGACCAAGACTTTGACAGGAGTGGTCCAACGAGAATTAGAGGAGGGTGCCAATCTTTTGAAACCTAAAAAAAATCACTGAGCATTATTTTGACTCTCTCTCTCTTTACTTTTCATGTTTCATATCGTTGAGTAGAGTTATAGGTTGCTTTACGATTCTTTTTGGTGATTATCGTGCTAGTGTTTGTTTGTTGCTTTCATTTTATCACTAGCATTGTTAGGGATCTTGACCTGCTAGAATTGTGTAGATTGCTTTTGTTGTGGTTTGAGTCTCAAAATTTAAGTTTGTAGTGAATTAAATTCTATAAATTCACTGATTTAATCTTCTTTCTCGGTGTTCTTGATCTTTACATTAGGAACTGAAACTTGAGCCTTTTTGACTTTGGTTTTGTTTGCTTTGCTTCCTTTGCCATTTTAAGTATGTTTTTAGCTAACTAAGAACGAATGACTTGACCATTTTTAATAGTATCGACAATTTTATAAACTCTTTAGCTAGTCTTTAGCTTTGATCCATCGGCACTCGTAACTCTTTATCTTGAGATTGTCCTTATCATTTATCGAAGAAGCTCACCATATTGCTGTAGAAAATACGAAGTGATACCTATAATCAACAATCATTATCTATGGTGTTTATTCAATTAACAAAATTCATTTATACTTTTTAAAGAACTTTAAACGTCATAAAGCTAACAAGAATGACCACTTGTCCTAATATAGTGTGGTACAACATGCAAAGACCACAATCTCAGGGTCTCAGAGACAAAAGATTAAGTTAAAGCCACGATTTTGAGATGCCCATAGACAATTTTTTGCTAAATTTTACATCATATATAAACATATATTTTTTTTGTTAGTTTTTTCATTCTTTTGTTACAGTAGAACATTTAGAGGGTAATAAGGTTGAGGGAGATATTTTCATTTTATCTAGTGTCGTACTGCATTGCAATGCCCCACGGCCGCCACCCCAGTTATTTTGGGTAGTACTTTTGAGTTTTTGGCTCAAAAGATTCTTTTCTACTCTATTTGTTTTTAAATTTTTGGCACTTCTATCTTTTAAACATCATATTTGACCATTAATTGTATTCAATTTTTTTATAATTAGAAAAACAAATTACTAATGTTTAAAGCATCTTTTATGATAACTAATTACAACAAAATAAATGATATTTTTATTAAATATTTTAATAAGACAGAAAGTTGACATCTAAAAATTTAAAAGTATCAAAAATTTAAAGACGGAGATAGTAGCTTTTTGAGTTTGGAGCATAATTTTTTTTACTATTAGCTTCTGTAATAAAGTTTGAACTTCTCTACCCATCAAAAACATTTTCTAGAAGCCAGTTCTTTTTGCTTCTTAAAAATCTCTTTTTGGGTAAGCTTTCCAAACTGTAAAGCACTACACGTTTTTTCTTATTAGAAAAAAGTTGAAAATGCAGAGCTTAAAAAAAGCGAAATCAAATCAAACCTCTTCCATTCCGACGCTTTCACGCTTCGAAGGCCCCGATCCACACCACCCACCCAAACCCTAGCTCTCAGATGGAGCGAGACGCATCCAGCTCCCCTCCCGGCATTGCTGGCCCCCCTTCCTCGCCGTCCCGTCTCCTATCCAAGCACCGCCCGCGCCGCCGTGCTTCGTCCGCTCGCCCATCCTTGCCGCAACCGGCGGCGCCCCCAGCCTCCACGCGCGGCCAGCCCGACGTCAATCTCTGCCACTGCTGCCGCGTCCGCTTCCCCCCGTCGCAGCCGTGGTCCAAGCGCCGCCAGGTCCGCCCGCTCAACTCCCTCTGGCGTGTCGTCCTCCTCTGCACGGAATGCCTCTCCCTCGTTCGTTCCGCCGCCATCTGCTCCTACTGCCTCTCCCTCGACCAACCCCCTCTGGAGGACGACTCCGCCATCGCCTGCCGCCGCTGCTGGCGCTGCGTCCATCGATCCTGCATCCTCGCTGAGCACCGCACGGCCATTATCCAGCCCGTCGATATGAACGATTTCCTTTGTGTCGATTGCTGCCCTACCTTGAGATCAAAGAATAGGGGCTCCAATCTTTTGGATCTAAATCTGGAGTCTTGCACCAGGGATCCAACATCCATCTCTAATGCTACGAGGAAGAATGTGGGGATTGTATCAGTATCCAAGCGGGGGAAGGACGTGCTTGCCCTTGCCGGCATTGGCAGTGGTTGGTCTGATGACAGAGGAAGCGTGGATCCAGCGTTGCTTGATGAGGAATTGGCGTTGCAGCTTCATCTAGAGATGAATGGATCACAGAGGATTTCACGTTCGGGAAGCATAGTTAGTAATGGATCTGCTGAGCAGTACAAGGGGAAGAAAGATTTGGTTGGTGGAAGGAAAGGTAGTGGAGAACAGGAGATCTGTGTAACCAATATGATGGCTCAGCTTGATGACGAGGTCGACAATGCCCGCAGTAAGGTTTCACGTCATATTAGAAGATCTGAACCCTTAGTCACCGTAGTTCTTGCACTGGAATGTGTCAAAGGTAAGCGCGTTCAAAAGAGCATAGAAGATAAAAGAAAATATCCTCCTGCAGCTAAACTGCAGGATGATTTGGTGGATCGGTACAAGATGAAGTATTATAGCAAAAGGAACTCAAATAAGAGAGCAAAGTTTGAAAATGTTGCATGTGTGACCAAACATGATGGGAAGGACACTAATGATGATCGTGAAGGCAATGGTGCAGCTCCTGTAAAATAGATCACTTTTGCTGATTGGAGGTACTGCATTTTTCTAAACACAGTTTATGATTTTTATTTTTGTAATAGGCAAATGACTGAATATATCCTTTTACTTTACGTCTAGTGTTGTGTAAGTCTTGTTTAAATCTAAGGTACTACTAATTATGTGCCATTGCAAAGATATGAAGCTGCAAAATGCAAATGCAAAAGGTGTCTAGATTAGTTAAAACTAGGTGACGCTCAGCGTGATGCTTCGGGATTTCTTAAAAATATATAATAGCTTTATGGTTTTGTCATTGAGATTATAAATACAGTAAAACTATGTGTACTTTATTTTTTTGTTTTTTTGACAATGTATATTTTTTATTCCGTAAGAAACCGAAGTTAGAAAAATTCATCGATATTTTTTTCGGATTTATATGGATGCCCCAATTTTTAACTCTAATTGCATGGCTTTTAATTGACATAGTTGCTCCTATTTTCTTAAGAGTATTGTAAGCATGTCCCTTTTGTCATTCCCTTTTGAAATACATGTGGAACATGCCAAGTTACGAAAAAAGGCATGAGAAAATGTGCAACAAGAGATCAGAATAAGGACAGACCAATTATATCATTTTTTCAAGGAACTATACATAATCAAGTGCTTGCTTACTCGATTGCCGTATAAATAAATTAGCAATGTTCGCTGGAAAGGGAAGTTGGGCTTAATAGAACATTAATAAGCTCCTCAGAAATTACACATTAATAATTGATTGTGTGGCTAATGGAATGCCAGAGAGAGAAACGAATAAATTAACTGGTCCTATGGAGAAGAAAAGCTAGGTTACCTGTTTTCCTAAGCGGTTCTAAATGCCCGTTTAAGTGGTTAGACAATGGCCCTCGTCTAGACAAAGTTCGTTGCCTCCACTGGATTTGAAGATTGACAAATTGAATTAACATTAGAATTGTAGAATTGAAGAACCTCTCTGTCTGGTGCATGTACAATGTTGTTTTATGCAATCGTGGTGTATTACAATTTTCCTCATGTTTGCCTTTTATGCCTCTATTAGTGTTCTAGATTCGAAGCAGGTTCAATTTGTAATACACCATTAACGATCATAGTGTACTGTTGAATGAGATATGGAATATACAATCCATGTTTTTAAGGCGATGACTAGGCGTCGCCATGTCTTCCAGGCGAGCTGGGACCCTATGGCGTCTGGGGCGTTACCCAAAAGCAGCCAAAGTGAGGAGCGAGAGGGAGAAAGGGGGAGGAATGACTGAATGGGAGGGGGATCCGCCAACATGGCCAAGCAATCGCCGCCATTGCCATCCCTGTTGGTTCCAACACCTATTGCTGGCATGAATGCCATTTGTCAGCTGGGCTGGCTGCCTGATCTACATGGGGAGGTGATGGCTGAGCCAGATCTGAGAGCAGAGTGTTAGGAGCCGAAGATCAGGGGAACATCCAGGAGGACTTGCAGCGGGAGCACCAGAAAAAGGAGGAAGAGAGCAACCATGGGAGAGGGATACATTGCGGCAGCGCTTGCTAGCTGATGACAGGGAGCATCGATTGAGGAGAGGTTGAGGAAAGGTGACCTGACGTAGATGGGCTAGTGGGTGGGCTGGCCTCCTTACTTTTAACCACCTCTTCTCTTTTTTTCTTTTTATTTTTCCATTTCTCTCTTTGATGTATTGTTAATTTTCACTGGTAAAGGTAAAGCTTCACCTTGGCTTGCCTTGTGCTCGCTTAGACGTCATCTAGGCCATTGGAAGGAGGTGATTCGCTGCATCTCTCCTCACCACCTTAAAAACATCCGTGACCCTCCTCACCACCTTAAAAACATAGTATACAGTACGCAAGCTGAGTTATTCAACATGAGAATCTATATATTATACTGATCTGATTGCCAATCCTCATATTGGTGTACCCTATGAAGTTTTGATTTTGTACATAGCTTTAGTCTACATAGATATACAGAAGATTTTGAAAAAGGAGAAATGGCTTGTGATTTGCATGTTCCAAATGGAAGGTCTGTGCATAGTAGCTTTATTGCTACAGGAACACAGAAAAATCTGAAAAGAAGCCTTGTGATTTACATGTTTCCAACAAATGGAATGGCTATGCATACCTTTAATGCTGCACACACATGTTTCCAATGAATTTGTTGGGGGAGGGGCTATGCATATCATTAATGCTACATACGCATATAGAACATTCTGAAAAGGAGAAATGAGGCTTTTGATTTATAAGTTTCTGATGAATTAAAGGGCTATGCTATTTATGGTTGTTGATTCATTATATTGCTCATGCATTTGCTGAGTTACCTCTATGAATCGGAGCATTTAACTTTCTGCTATACTGATACAAGAGCATATTGTGAGGAGACACCATGTATGCTTAGTCATCAGACAATTGAGAAGTACAGGAATGTGCATGAGCCATTACCACTATATTCAGTCCATTGGCTAACTGAAGCCAATTCTAGGCCTCTCGGTCCATGAAACGACCTTTTCCTTTTCCGTATCTGTTGTATTGTATCTATGTCACATCTTTTTTTTTTAAATCTCATATCATATAGAATTTCTTTAAAATGGTGTCTAATTTATGAAATAATCGAATCGTTGGAACCTCTTTGTCAAACAAACCATTATGTTTACACTAGTGAGATTAATTTTGCTGTTTTCAAACAGTAACAACAACATGCTTTTTAGTCCTACAGAAGTTAGGGTAGGTATTTTACGTGTTTTTAAAAATAAAAAAGTTAGGGTAAGCTAGGGATGAAACCTACAAGTGCAAGTAAAAACCAACACGAAAAGGCATACGAACAAAAGAGACAAAGAAAGAAGAAGTTTTATGTATTAGACAAAAAAGTGGTGGCGAAAAGGGAGAGGCTGATAGCGAGTCATGTTTCACGCACGTGGACATATACCCTCCATGTATTCCTATGGATTGCTTTTTGGACATATAGCCTTCGTGTTTCTCTTCACAAACCCCCTCCCATATCATGTTTGGTCTCCCTGTATCTCTCTTTAAATTAGCAATACATCTTACTCCCTCTATGCACTTTTTCAAATCCTTAGTGTAAATTTTTACCTCTTGAAAGGTATCGAAGCAGTACATCTTATGGATTTAATAAGCATCTTACTAGCAAAACTTATGCACTGCTGCAATTTCTATATGTTTGGTCAAATTTACCCAAATTGTGTAAGAATCAGTGTTTTCCTAAATGGAATTAAATGCCCATTTAAACAGCATGTAAACGTTTGACAGGCACCCTTGTCTGTGCCTAAACAGGGTCTAAAAGGGATTAAACAGCATCTAGATGAAATTAGACACATTTCAAACGCTAGACAATAGTTGACTGACTGTCTACCATTTACTGTTTTGGAAATCACTTGTAAGAATACAGTAATCTGCTATTTTCTTTTTAACAATTATGGCGCCAGTAGCTATGCCTGAAAGATTTCATTGTTCCACAGGTAATCTACTATCAACTGGTGATTGCATGGCAGCCAGCAGTGAGCTCAGCAAGTCCTTGGTTGCCCTTGATGTACCATCATGAAACAAATTTATAGGTATGTTGTGAGTTGTGACCGATAGCACTTCAAACTGTAGTTGCTGGTTGTTGATGATTACCTTTTGCATCCCTTATTATTGAGGAGGCTGACAAGTCTTTATGAGATGAACCTGTAACCATTGGAATTCTGTTCTAAAACAGCATTCTAAATTAGTGAAATTTATTTATTTAATGAACAATGATAACTTGTATTCCAATCTAAGCATGACCTAGATTGCAGAAAAAGTCCTGTACTTGAATTCGTAAACTGTAAGAAACTACTATGCTCAGAAGGTAGGTATTTGATCAGTCCTGCTATCTCATCTGCAAATGCCTAATGCTGGATTCCATCTCCATCTTACTCCCTTCGTCCCAATTTAATTTTCATCTAGCTTTCGCAGGTTTTTCCCAAATTATTTATCATTCTCACTTTCCCTAATGCTAGTTGCAAATTTGCAATACATCTCTGTCTCTACTTGTTTTCTATGCACCACACCTTTTTAGCTCTCCATAATTCCTGTGCCCGGAATGACAAGTAATGGGACGGAGGGGAAATGTTTCAATTCTGTTACAATGTTTTCCTAAACAGTAGACAGGCACTCAACCATCGTCTAGCATTTAAACACCGTTTAATTCTGTCTAGACACCGTTTAATTCTGTCTAGATGGTGTTTAGGCTTAGACGATGGCAATGTCTAGCGTTTAGATGCTGTTTAAACGGGCGTTTATTTCCATTTAGGAAAATGAGGGATTCTCTATTGTCTTTGATTAATCTTCTATCCAGATCCAAGCCCTCCCCTGAAAAGGATCATACTTCTGAGGTTCCATCGACATGAAGTGACTGTATTTGAAAGGGGTCACTATTTGAAATACATTGCTTTTTTTTCTTCCTAATTAAATATATAATGATCCACCGCGCTTAGAGCTTAGGTGTGCTTGGCCGTGCCTAAGCGTTTTCCTAAATGCTAGTATTAGCTACATATTGTCTCAAGGTTGAAAAGGAAAAAAGAAAATAAAGAAAAGAATGCAGCAAGCACTGCTGGCCAATATTGCTGCTGACCCTTCAGGCTTTGGCCCAATCAGCCAGTACCTCCTTGCCCTAGCATTTAGGCAGCCAACGCTCACCAGCCATCAGCCACAAGGCCCACAACATAGCAGCCACCAACAACCCCTCGCTCCCCCGTTCCCCTCCCTTCCCTCGTCGTCCTTGACCAGATCCGGACGCGAGAGCTGCTGCTGCCGCCCCACAGGAGCAGCTGACCCTGTCCCCCTTCCCCTCCCTCCTCCCTTCTTAATCAAATCTTGTAGTGTAGTAGCCGGCGTTGGCCGTGGCGGGGCATCACAGACGTAGGGATAAGGTTATCACTAGTGCTACAAAGAAGATCAAGGAGACAAAAAGGAATGCCATGGATCTGTGGTGGTACGGCGCCGGGGCCTCAACCCACGACACGGAAAGAGAGACCTAGTCTTCTTCCTTGTCTTCTCTCTCTACCTGCACCAGCCTTTATAGAGATAGGCGCTGGGGGCAACTAACCTTAACAGACTAACAAATTGATCTAACAAATTAACAACTTGATCTTATCTTACTAGCAAACTCTAACAAACTAACTAATTAACCGGTACTATTGGACTAGGGTGTTGTGGACACCACAACACTACATCCCTCCCCAAAGATAGCTCATCCTTGAGCTGGTGGCCATGTTCTTGCTCTTGGCTTCCATAACACCACTCCCTTCTGCGAAAGACAGCTCATCCTCGAGTTGCACCGGAAAGCTTGTCCCTCCAAGTTTTAGGGAAAGATGCACCTTCTACATGGTTCCCAAGGGAAAAAAACACTTTCCTCCTGGTTCCCATGAAAAAACGCCCATTTTCTTAAGGGTATAGATGGATCCCTTGACCACCAATCTTCCATGGATGGTCATAGGTACCGCAATGATGCCATTGTCCTGCACAAGCTCCTCAAAGGACAGCAAGGCAAACTGCATCAAGAAGATGAGCTTCGTCTTCTCCGAAACAGGGCTGCTCTCCTTTGGGATGCGGATGATGTAATCCGTGACATGGCTGTTGTATTCCGGGATAGGGGTGTTGTCATGTGGGCCAGGGAGGCTATCCCTCGGATCAGGGTTGCTGTCGTCCAGATCAGGGCTGTTTTCCTCCATGACTATGTCGTGTGGCGGCACTGGAGCCGTCAAACCATAGCCGTGTGAGATTACAGCCTGCTTGTCGAAATTTTCCTCATGTGCAATCCACACATCATGATCATCAAGCCAGGTGTTAATGATGGTGGTCTACGCCAACATCTTATCCCGTTTGGCAGAGAACGTGGTTGCAGTATCAATGCTGGCATTGAAGATTGTGATCTGCGCCAACATCTGATCCAAGTTGGCAGCGAAGGTGATTGCCTCAGGATCGTTGTCGACGCTGGCCATGGAGGGTGATGTGTTGAGTTGGTCCATGATACCTATTATTGTGGTACAGCGTTGGGGCCTCAGCCCATGGCATGGGAAGAGAGATCTAATCTTCTTTGTCTCCTCTCTCTCTACCCACACCTGTCTTTATAGCCATAGGCGCTGGGGCAACTAACCTTAACAAACTAACAACTTAATCTTATCTTACTAACAAACTCTAGCGAACTAACTAATTAACCGACACTAATGGACTAGGGTGTTGTGGATGCCACAACAGGATCATATAGTAGAAACCTTCAAACAAAGATGACAAGGAATGCTACCAGAAGATCTAGATGGCTAAATGACACCAAAGACGAGGGTGAAATTAAGGGGCTGTTTGGTCTCCTGCATGGAATGCATGAATTGGAGATTGGATGCCTACATAGGCTGCGTGGCCTAGCTTATGGGATGCAAAAATGCTTCCGTAGCCTGGCTGGTTGGAAACGCCACGTAATCTCATTTCTTACGTGCCTGGCTCACTGGATACAAGATTAGGGAATGTTTAGTGATTGGTTAGTGTATATTTAGTAATATTAAAATATTTTCATATCGATTAAGCTTTATATTTTAATATATTTAGTATTTTATTATGTATTTTAAATTAAATAATTATTGTTTAAGATTTATTTATATTTTGGTATAATATATAATATACTAATACAACCAACCAAACATCATATCTTTGCAACCTGGCTCCTTACAACCAACCAAACATCATATCTTTGCAACCTGGCTCTTTACATATAACCAACCAAACAAACTATCATATATGAGGTCAGTTTGGGTACAATGAGCCTATCTTTGTAGATACGAGCTAGGCTGAGTCATACAACAACCAAATGGATCCTAATCAAACAAGGAAATTTGGCTAAAGTGGATAGTGGCTGACTGCCAAGAATATGTGGACTCTCACTGCATAGACGAGGAGGAGCACAAGGAATTTAATGTGGGCACAACGGAAGACAAATACTTAGAATAAATGATAATCAAGGAAAAATAACTTAGGGGAAGCCCGTGACGGTAGGAATCGGTGGTAGCCAGCGTGGATGAGCCGTAGAGCGAGGCAGGAAGCTTGGTGACAGAGTCGGATAGGACAACACACCGTTAAGATAGTGGTGACGACAGTAGGGAAGCAGCCAACTGCGGTGGCTGGTGGAGATGTTAAACGGAGATGAGTAGTGGGAGCCACCAGGGAGGAGTGGTGAGTGGAGCTGGAGCAGAAGCATACCTAACAGATCCGGCAAAGGATAAGGAGCTGCAGGGGAGCCTGCAATGAGGGAGGACGTCAGTGGCGGCCTCTGGCATGGTGGAGCAGCGGCAGCTCGAGCCGGCAGGTAGTTGTTGAAGGCGAGAACTGGTGTAGGCAGAGATTGATGACATGTGGAAACCTGCGTGATGGGATCTGGAGCCACTCGGTGACAGGTTGAGTGCTGACTACATGGAGTGTCGGGTGGGGATGGCACAGATTGGCAGGGGATCAAAGCGGGTGCTGATGGATGGAAAATCGGCGGTAGGGGAGCAATCTTGGAGGAGATTGGGGATGGCGGCTCAAGGGACATGATCTGGGAGTGGGAAGCTAGATCTGGGAGGAGGGAGGTGCATGGGAGCAGCGTCGGAAGCATGGAGTCGGCAGTCGGCAGCGAGGTGAGCAGGAGCCCGGCGACCGTAGGAGAGGAAGCCATCCACAATGGCAAGACAGCGGCTGTCTGCGGGGTGAAGCAGATCCGGCGACGGCGTGGGGAGGAGCTCTTATGGCGGTGGGCTACAGGACAGGGAGCAGCAGGTTCTAGTGGGGGTGCAGGGAGGGAGCAAGAAGATGCTGCATGGGTGGTGGAGGAGCAGCAGGAGGGCCTCTGGGAGAGGGGAGAGCAACACTATGTGGATTTTGATCAGGAGGAGCAACGGCAGAGCAGGGAAGAGCAAAAGCGGCTGCAAGAAACAACCAGAAGATGCCAGATCTAATGAACTCAACGGGATCGGTCAAAACAGAATACCTATCCTTAATCCCATGTTAGGAAGGCAACTTGTATTGATAGGAGCCCAAGGGGGGCTGTATATATAGAGTAAAAGGGAGAAACCCTAGAAAAGGAAAGTAAAATAAAGCCCTGGACTATAATACCCTTATAAGAATGATCTTAGCACCTCAATTAGGTTCGGTGACATGCCATCGAAGATGCCCGTTGCAATGCGCCCATTAACTACAGGCACTAAGATTACCATTGGATTGATGCCTTTTTAGGTGTCTTTGTGAGCAACAAATTCAACTTTCCACCACCACTCTGAGAGGGAGCATTCATTCTGTTCAGGGTCACTGTTCAGGGTCAAGTGTGGCAATCCAATACATGAGAAACTTGAACCAGAATTGAGGAGCCAAAACAAAAGATGTTGAGAGGTTGTGCTGTCTCATCTTCCTGATCACATAGTGGACATGATTCATGGTGGGTCAGTCCTCTCTTAGCTAACCAATCAGAGGTCCAACATCTATTTCTCATTGCCAACCACAGAAACATCTTGTATTTTTCAGGTGCCAAAGATTTCCATAACCTTTTTGCATGGCTCAAAACTGATAGATCCTATGAAGAATGCGCGACATGCTGATTTCTCTTTGAAACACCTGGAGGCCTCAAATTTCCAGAATTATCATTTGTTAAGGCATTGTTCTGCAGTACATCCCAGAGGAAACGATATTATTTCAAAAGCCCAATGTATAATGAACTTCCAGTGATATTCTGAACCAGTGCATTATCGTCAAGAGCTTTTTGTACTGTTCTTTGCTTAACAAAATTTGCCTGCACACATCTATGCACTTCAGGGCTATATCTGCGCTGCAACGCCATTTATTCATCTGTCTATCCAGAATAATGATCCATTTCCAATTGGGTTAGTAACTTCCATAGCAAACATAACATCTGTTTTTGAGTTGGACGGAAGGTGAAGTCCACGCCATGGCTATCTTGCTGTGTTTTCTTATACCTTTCAATCGATGAGCCCATGCCATAACCTCTAAGTTTAAAATTCCTAAATCACCAACGTCAGTAGTTCTACATACCTTATCCCTTATCCTGGGCTAAGAGGCAGCAACCACCATTCGCTTCTTTTTGACCTTTCCAGAGAAAACCTTTTTCTAATTTCGTATTACACCACATACTGCTGAAACTCAAATGAGCTAAGGCCTCCAAAAGAAAAGCCCAAGAGACTGAATCAAATGCCTTACAGATTTCCAATTTTAGAAATAGGCTTGGTAACTTTCTTTTGTGCAGCAGCTTAATACATAAATTCATACTTTTGGTTGGCTGAATTATACTCCCACCGTTCACAATTATACATCATTCTAGCATTCAAATTTTGTTCCCCAATATATGTCATTCTTACTTCCCAATACACCTCTCTCTTTCCAACACATTTTTTCTCTTCCCAATAAATCTTTATCAATATCTTTCCTCGTTTTCTGCGCAACATACTATTTCACTTTTTCTTAACTCTTGTGCCCAAAGCTAGAATGACTTATAATTGGGAATGGAGGGAGTATGAATTTATGCAATATTAGTACTAATTAGGATAGCTTATGACTTGTTATAGATATAGAATTTATACAATATTAGTACTAATTAGGATAGCTTATGAATTGTTATAGATATAATTTATTATTATAAAAAATAATTGAATTGTACATTGATTTTAGGATAAAGTCCACTTTACTACCCTCAAGTTTAGCTAAAGTCCAAATAACCCCTTAAACTATGTTTTGGTTTATTTTACCCCGTCAAAACATGATTTTGGATTAATTTACCCTCTCATGCAATTTGTTTTTTTTTTCTCAATACACAAGAATAATCTTAAGATCAAACTTTACCACATGATAAAGAACATCATAAAACATATTAAAAAAATAATTATAATTTTTTTATCATTATTTTTATAAGGAAAATATTTAATAGTAAATTAATTTTTTTAATACAAGACTATATGCAAAAGAATGGTAGAAAATTAAATACATATTTTCTATATATTTGCTATGATGCGCTTTATTATCTCATATAGTTTCACCTTAAAATTATGCTTGTGTAAGAAGAATTAAAAAAGACAAATTACATGAGGGGGTAAATTGATCTAAAATCATGTTTTAGCAGGGTAAAATAAATCAAATCATAGTTTAAGGGGTTATCTGGACTTTGGCTATACTTAAGAGGAGTAAATTGGACTTTATCCTTGATTTTATATATGACAACTAAGCTTATTTTTGTACCATCCTTAACCAAACACAAACATTATCATCTCATACAACTAAC
>BCLH01000025.1:251417-270654 GCA_001602315.1 Zoysia pacifica
ATCCAGGATGAACCCATGCGATTCAACTTTGTTCAACCAACTTCCACCTTATTTATAAGGGTAACATCCAAACTTCAATCATTAACCAGAGGGCTTTTTGTGTCCTGAGGAGAGGTAAAGACTAAGATAATTAACCTGAGAGCTTTTGTGCTTCCTTGTCTAGCACCGCCCCCCCCCCCCCCCCCCCCCCCCCCCCCCGCCGTATCTTGATCGCCAGTGATCAGCTTGGCTATGTCACGAATCAGTTAATGTTTTTGTACGGCGCTCGTGAACAATATGAGAGACACTAGATGATGGCAGGATGCAGGAGCATCCTTTCAGCTGGCTGGACTAAACATTCAGGAGGCATACATGGATTTTTTTTTGGCTAGGACTAGGACCATGGCCCTAGTGGCTCTGTACAGAGTTCTGCCTCTGTAGGGACGCAGATGAGTATGCCTTTTGTTTGCAAAACTAAGATTTTCTACTTTTTTTTTACGAATTATGGATTCTTCTTTAACTCAGTTTGGATAGAACTGGTGTAACGGTTTATTATTAAAATGTGGTTGGTGTCTTTTAGGGGGGAATAGAATGAAAAATTCATTCTTCATTATGCTACTGAATAAGGCATACCTTAAACCAATGATTCTTATGTGCAGGGGTAAACATATGAATATGGAAATACTTTGAGCAACTCCATCAGCCATTCAGTAATACTGGGATGAGCCTGTTGCTATGTTTGATTCCTTCTCAAGTACTCATTACTGACAGGATTCATTTGATCTTCTATTTGCCTACTTTCTGGCAGCACTGGTATGATTTCCAGATATCTTTCAAACATGTGAAGGTGCAATATTACATTTTTTTTCCTTTTTCATACATATTCACTGTATTATGTTTGCTAACACAGTGAATCTCAAGCGACAAGTATTGCTGGAATCTCGATTTTCTTCTGGAGATCAAATGGCCACCCGAGTCCTTACAGTATGTTTCATTCTTTGGTCAGTCTCTGGACTGACCTCCTTCAGTATCCTAAGCCTGGAAATGTATTCTGATTTTCGTTGGAGAAGTTTCTTATCACTAGGTAAGGGTGCCAAAAAGGGAATCCAAAGCTACTTGAGTGCATTGTTGGCAAATGTGAAAAATGAGGCAGCCATTCCAATTGTTCTTAGTTTCAATGGCACTAAGACCATTATGTCTGTGCAATTGAAACTGAGAACAATTAGTATGGCTGCGTGTCTCAGCAAGGACCATTCCTTTTGAATATTAGATTTATAAACCTTATTAAAAGTTAGTAGACCCTTCCTTTTATGAAGAGCAGGTAGACTTCCTGAAGAGCAAGGATCATTTTGTCAGAATATCTTTACTAGACATTGTTTCTGGCATTGACTGGAGAGCCCTTTTAGCGGAAGACTACAACATGTTTTCTCTTTCACAGCCAGCTATTTCATTTGTGACTCATTGGTAGGCAAAGTAGCCGCATATGGCCAAACTTCAGTGTTCACGACCTGTAAATGCTGCTTTAGATTTTGGGGTATGGTAAAATGATTACAAGGTTGCATATTTTTTCGGTACTCATTTTTTTTTTTGGTCATTGATACACTGAATTCTGGTATAGTGTATCAGGATTGCTGCATGTTTCTGAATATGAAGTTTGGGGTTGAGAACAAAAGATCGTATTGAGATTTGTGGAATTGTGGTAACATGTTGGCCAATCTATAATGGAAGATTTGTTTACAGGACATCATGTTTGTGCCAGTTGGTTTGAGTCACATCGTCAGATTGAATTTTGTCTACAAGACACTGCAATTTTTAAATAGGGAATATTTCGAGAATATTCTATGGTAAAATGATTACACTGCTCTTTGTGTTCTATTAGAACCATGTGACCACGCATGGCGATAACTCTGATCATGCTTGTCTTGGAGGTGAGCCTCGATTGGAAGCTTGCTTGTCTGCGCTCTCTGAGGCTATGGAGTCCCAGCGCATCATTTGGCCAAGAGGAGAACAGAGGTAGTGTGATTATTTTGTTATAGAATATTCTTTGAATATTTTCTGTAGGGTCTTAGAGATAAATACTCGAAATTGCAGTATCCTGCAGATAAAATTCAATCGTATGGTGTGATTCAGACCAAGTGGCACAAGCGTCGTATCTTGTAAACAAATTTCTCATCTACTCCCTCTGTTTATTAAATTTCTCATCTACTCCTTCCGTTTCAAAATAAGTGATGTTTTTGATTTTTTAAAATTGATGTTTGACTATTTGTATTATTTAAAAAAATTATAAAAATATAAAAATAAACAAATCAAGTTTAAAGTACTTTTAATAATGAATCATTTCACAATAAAATAATTAATATTTTCACAAATTTTTTGAATAAGACAAATAGTCAAAGAAGATGTTTAAAAATTTAAAAATTTAGAAAGACACACTTATTTTGGGATTGAGAGAGTATAATTGTAGCAGCTCAGCCAAACTATGTGAAAAGGCTCCAACTCAGACTGAAATTTTCTTATGATAGCTTGGTATTGTATTGACATATGTTATTGCAAAAAGATGACATATGGGTTTGTATCAAATTGAAATTGCAGGTAGAGATTTTGGTGTGTAACTAATGAGCTATGGTTTGTCAGTCGTGACTGACTAATGTACTTGTAAATTTTAGATCTTACATTCATTGCAAGCATCATTTAGACTCTGATTTGAGGTTTTGCTACAATTATAGTTTTGCAGTTCATTTACATGGTTAAAATGCAAATTAAATTATTCTCTCAGACCAGAATAAGCCTACTTGAGATATCAAGATGGTATACTGTTAACACGAAATGAGATGTTCTACCTTTTAAATTCAAATGCTGATTGCTGAAGTAGAATAACTTCAATTTTTTTTTATATCTCTGAAAATGTTCAACTTGGATTTCATTGTCAAACGAAAGGTTTAACCACCCATGTAAATAGAATTTGTGAATAGCTACTTTTTGTAAAATTCAGTCATCCACAGGCTTTGATATACAATCTATCTGGAAAATGTTTGGTACACTCAACTTGTCACTGAAATAATTTGCTAACAGATTATGTCATGCCATTTTGATTGTCAGTTGCATGCAAAACTGTGTCTGAAAGCTGGTCGAAAGATTGAAACACATCCAAGTGGAAAACGTTCGAGGATCATACAAAAACGGTCACATGGTTCTGAAAACATCAATAGTTAATGTGTTTGATTGTGTGAATGTACGAATGGAAACGTTAGGAAATTCCCATCCCATTTTGAGTATTGTATTTTCCTAATTGTTTTTGAATCATTTTGTTTTTCTTTGGAAATAGGAACGAAAATGTTTTGGATGTTTTTCTGATTGTTTTTATGACTCATGTTTTTTAACGAGGGAGATCCTTATCCTTCTTGCGCACTGGCGCGTGCTTCCTCTGAACCATGACAGTGGGTTTCTTGCCCGAGTCGAATGGAGGTGGTGAGAGAAGGCAAAAGGGAGGTGGCTTGACTGGGGTAGGGCAGGGCGGGGTAAAGGAAGGTGGTATTCTTACATTTTTTAAAAGGAACTGGCACAGGATAGTGCCAATTTCATTAATTAAAGCAAGAGTAAATACAAGTAAATAGCAGGTTAAAAGAGAAACACAACTAAACAGCAATGCTCACAATACTAGAGATATAACTAGAAAGATAACAAGAAACAACAAGCTAAACGTGACGACAAAACCTATAGGCATGCAACAACAATGAAGGCAACATCTAAAGCAGAAACCTCTGACACAATCTCCCATGAGGCATGATCACTGTCTTAACGAATGGAGGTCCGATGGTATCAGCTCATTCAGGGAGTCAGCATACCCTTGGATTGTGTTTTGATCTAGCTTCCCATCCTTCCCAACAATGTCCAAGTCTTTCAGCACATTACCTTGGGTAAGGTGAGCATTTCGTAGAAGTGAAGATCTATCATAAGACTTATGTCGACATCTTGCTATTGTCGTCATTGTGATGTCCAAAGAAGGTGTCATATATTATGACATCACGTGGTCGACACTATTTTCTGGATTAGAGGTATCGATTTCTGTGACGTCACATAATCGACACTTACATATATTTGAATAAAAGCAATTTGAATAATACAAATCAAATGCAAATAACAGATTAATAAAATATATTGACAGAGACAATGTATTCAGAAAATGAATGTTTAGAGTCATATATGTACACAAGTTCATTTAATGCAGTAGCTTAATTTACACATATACATGAGTATACATACTTCATATTGAACTAATAATTAAAATTTTATTTGCTCGGTCAACTTCGGTCTTGTTTGTTAATTCTCTTCTGCCCAGCTTCAAAATTTTGTCGAATTAGTTCAGAATTGTTATATTTTTCACACCAATGAGAAAGTTCATGTCTTGCCACATCACCTAATGGGTCAAAATATTTACCCATTAGATGAATAAATTCATGCATCATGAAGCGAATCATTCAAGATGCAATGTCATAGAGTGTGGCTTCATCATATTGGCTTTCTTGCATTTGCATCTTCTTGTCTGGCAAAGTCTGGCTGCCAATATTAAAAACATAATTAATAATTACTAAAATACAAATATCAATACAGTGTGAAAATACATATAACAATATTACTAAAACCGTAAGTACTTACATTTTTCCATACATAACCTTCTTTGACAATGTCATGTATTTTTTAGAGCCAGTTTCTATGTATTTGCACACATAGTAGCCACAATGCGCACTGTCAGAGCCTGTTTTGCAACTTTGGGAACAAAATAGAAATGTTAAGTCTTAAAGATATAGACAAAAATATAGTGATATAGATCATTGAATTATGGTGTAGTAGTACCAAAAAATGTGTTTTGTACGGTAATTTTTGTTCCCGTTTTGTATGGTATTTTTCTCCAAGCTTGATATTGAACCGGTAAGCGCTGTCACGATAAGAAATATTGTGTCATGATTATGAATATCAGATCACTAAAGAATTAAAATGATATTAGAGATCATTACGCATCAAAGATTTTCAAGAAATTGTTATAGGTGCTCCTCTTACGATCAAGGGAGTCAAATACCCAAACCTTTTCTAATTTTGGATATATCATGAAAGCAATCCAATGATCGCTATAACAAAAGTACACTTAATCATGTTAGAGTTTGAATTTATTAGTCAAAAGTAGGGTTAAGTAAGTGATAGATGAAAGCATACTCACTCAAAGTTATAAGGAGCTATGATGCACTCCCTGTCCCGCCAATTATATATGGCCCTACCTCTATGTAGGCTGCTACAGCATTCCTAGCATTTTCAACCATCAAATTATGGTACGCCTTTTGGTCATTCTTCCTCTTGCCCTTCAAATCAGGGTGGTTCATAGGGACGTTGATCGCTGATTGGCTTATTGCTGTTGTGTTAAGATACTTGACTTTCTTATCCTCACCACAGTGAAAGCACATTTTAAAAACATGAAATAATATATAGTCAATTATGGTATTAATTAATAGTATGACTAATTATAAGATTATTATTGTTCGAAACACTTACAAGCACCATATGGTTATGAGAGTGGCATCCAATCTCTGAAGTCGATAGAGGGCATATATGTCTTCAAATGGCACATTTAGATCCATTGGCACAGTGCTAAAATGTTTCCCAGGAATCTTAGCTTGGATATATTAAACACCTTTAGAACATGCTTTTAAGTACCACCCGTGAAATCTACGCATCATCCAGTCCTTCTTATTGAACATATGGCTCGGTAATAGTGGCCTGCCATGTTCGAACTTAGAAAAATCATCCTCTGTAAGATCTCAAGATCCTTCCGGAAGACCCTCAGGCACCAGAGGCATATGCTCCACCAATTTCTTTTTCTCATAGGTGTATGTTTCTTTCATAACCTTGAGAAACGTTTGAACTGTAAAAGAAAACATTAATGTGTTTTCTATACTTTAGCGGTTAACATACTAGTTAATAGAAGGTACTAACCTATACTCTTGCTGGATGTTGAGTCTGTAGCACGTGTCGGTTGTGGCGAAGGGAGGTCATCAATAGGCTTCTCAGAAACACCCTCGTTCTCATGTGTCTCGGAGGCAGAGGGGGGTCCATGATAAGCCCCTTAGCAGCAGTCGCCTCATGCTCATTTCTCTCGAGAGGCGGAGGAGGGCCATGAGAGGCCCCTCAGCAGCAGCAGCCTCATCCTCATGTCTCTCGGGAGGTGGAGGGGGTCCATGATAGGCTTCTTAGCACCATCACCTTCATTCTCATGTCTCTCAGGAGGCAAAGGGGGCTCATAAGAGGCCTCTCAGCACCAGCACCTTCATTCTCTGGTGTTAGAGAAGACCGAGGTTAAAGTGCTGGAGTAGGTCGAGACACTGGTGTCGTTTCAACCGCAGATTGCAAAACAATATCTTGTCGGTGCCAAAACACGAAATTATTAACGGCATCTCCCAGAGTGTCAATCCCCTCTTCCTCATCAGGATAATCGAGACCAAGATCAAGATACTTGTCATCTTCTACCTTGATTAGTTGCACCTTGGCACAATCTAGTGGAATAGATACAGTATGAAATGTACGACCAGGCATTGCAATGCCTTCTGCAACCTTGATGCTTCTTTTCCTGCCAAGAGCCATATTCAATGAGCAAGAAGTATTCTCGATTATATCATCCACTGGGTACTTAGTGGCCAGTTCAGGCGCGGACCCATGGCTGCTTGGCAGGTTTTCAGTAGTTGTAGTCGTCTCGATGTTGTTGTTGACACTGATTCGAACATCCGGTACAGCAAATGGTTGGACGAAATGTGGATTTTCTTTGAGGAATTAGAAGAAGTTTTCTTTCCACTTCTCGTGTTCATCATCTTTGTTGGGTGGATCACGCTTCTTGTAGCTGCTCGTGTCGTCCGAGAACCCTAATTTCCACGTAGCCATTGAAGAGACGGCTCGTGTACGACTTCAATGTTCCTTGTTTCCAAGGGTAACAGTAAGCTAGTCTCTTTCCCTCTTTGGATTAATGGTGCCTTCCTTCTCCTTTGCAGCTAGCTCTTTGGCTTTTTGTACAACTTCACTAATATCTGAGCTTTTAGAAATCAATTGCCCGTAATCAGTTGACTTGGATCGACCCAAGACCAAGTTTCGAGTGCGTTCACTGCATCCTTCTAGTGGGTCCGTATCCCAGCTTCTCGATCTTGTTATTCTTTTAGCCTCCACTTTTTGATTTTAGCTGCATATCCACCTGGACCGAGATTAGGACACATCTTATTCTTTTTACTCAGTTCCTTCAAAGACTCGCTGCTCTTTAAAGCATTTTCAGATGTCATCTTCTCAACAAATGCTTTTCAATCATCAGGTGTGATGAAACCGAACTTGTTGAATGGTGTCAGGCCCATTCGAACATATTCTTTATTAAGGTTCATTCTAAATGTCCGAAGACATCTTCCCATTGTGTAGAGAGAAGCCTTTTTTGCACGGTCAAGGCAATCTGTGGGGAAAAGGTACTTTGCGCACAAGTTGTCCCACAATTCATTCTTTTCTCTTTCGAGAAACTACGCCAATCATGAAATGTAATATTAACTTTTTCTGTTACTAAGACACCACAATCATTACGCTATTTTGCGTTGATTTCTTTTGGCTCCATAGGCGCACCACATTGGTCGACAGCTTCTACAGCAAAAATTCTAGCATGTAGCTTGTTGGCTCTCCTGGAACCACCCTTTCGTGTCTTGTGTGAAGTGGATGATGTGGGGGCGGTTGTGTCCTCAGTCGACAGTGTCGCTTCTTCTTCATCAGTGAAATTAAGTCGTCTAGTGCTTTGAGCGGGAATATGCTACGAAAGATAAGAGTTATATAAGGCATTTCCGTTTGAGTTAAAATGAACAGTATTAATTTGACTATCAAATACTTCATCGGTTAGATTGTAATCGGGGTCTTCTTACGATAGGCGCTGCCTTTTTGCGCACGGAGGATAGGGAGGGGAAGGTCCATCAAAAGATGAGCTACTTGAGCTTTTGAGAGAAGAAGCGACAAATGTCGATGCACCAACTTCCTCCATTGTAGAGATTATGTACTAAAAAATAGAAAAATATATATTATTGTATCTGAATGGATATTGAAAAGAAGAGGGTACATGTGTCATATATTTTAGAGTCGATCATAGTAGTGTCGGTCAAAGATGATGTCAGCAATACCGACACTATACGGTAACATCGTCGGTCGCTGACGTCATCAAACTGATATTGTTATTCGCACAGGAATTTCACAGGATTCGACACATATGAATCAGCTATTCTACCTTTTTGCCAAAGGTCTTACAATGTATCCATAAACTAAACAATAATATATTTATACATAAAAAATGTCATATAGCATTTCGAAGCCACAAGAATTGAGAGAAACAATGGTGGGAGGGGATGCGCCTTACAGTTTACAGATTACCAAAATGGAGGACAAGAGGCGGCTTACTGAGAAAGAATGGGTGCGGGTACTTATATTAGGGTTTCGAAGTGGGTGAAGGGTAGAGGAGACTACGGTCAGGAGACCGGAGCCGTAGCAAAAAACGTGGTGGGCGCCGAGGTCGGAGGCGAACGCGCAGCCGAAGGTCAGAGGATGATGCGCAGCCGTGACCGGTGCCGGAGCCAAAAAGAATGATCGACTAGCCGCGACCGGTGCCGGAGTAGCAGCGATGGGAGCGGTGGCAGCGGGCTTAGGGTTCGCGAAAAGTTTCGGCAACGTAACGGCGTCGCCCGGGAAATGAAAACGCCACCAGGTTTAGTGAGGAACGAAGCGACAAGGCCTGCTTATATAGTAAGAGTAACAATGTCGAACACCATGATGTCACGGTTACCGACACTACAAAAACTGCTAATAAGATTAATAATTTATTTACTGTTTTATTTCTCGATGTATATAATGAATTTTGATCTATAATTTGATTTTACTAAATTGAATTGTGTAAGTAACCTGTCAAGCCAACGAAAACTACAAAACTAAAAGACCGACACGGTTGTCTTTGCAATGTCGGTCGCTGTTGATTTCAGCGTGCCTGACATTGTTAACAACTTTAACAATTTTTTTAATGTTTTTTCTTGACGTATATAGGGAATTTTGATCTACAATTTGATTTTACTAAATTGCATTGTGTAAGTAACCTGTCAAATTTCTGTTTGAAAATTTTTGAGTCTTTTCATAAAATTTTTAGTTCAAATGGAACTATAGGTTACCAATCATATGGCACTATACATTATGAGTACAAGAAAATGTTGAATGTAGGTCGAAAGTGATTACAAAATTTATAAAAAAGTTCTAATAATGAAATTGTAATACTTATCACCTAAAAAACATTGTACAAGATAATGGAACATTTGGTGCGTAAAAAAGTTTGAAATAATTTAAGTTATGCTTACTGAGTGAAGTTGTAATTTCGGTCAAGCCAACCGAAACTACAAAACTAAAAGACCCACACTGTTGTCTTTGCAATATCGGTCGCTGCTGATTTCAGCGTGCTCAACACTGTTAACAAGTTTAACAATTTGTTTAATTTTTTTTCTCGACGTATATAATGAATTTTGATCTACAATTTGATTTTACTAAATTGCATTATGTAAGTAACCTGTCAAATTTCTGTTTGAATTTTTTTTATTCTTTTCATAAAATTTTTAGTTCAAATGGCACTATACGTTATGAGTACAAAAAAAATATTGAATGTAGGTTGAAAGTGATTATAAAATTTATAAAAAAATACGTTCTAAAATGAAATAAGAATGCTTATCATCTACTAGAAAACATTGTACAAAATAATGGAACTTTTTGTGCTTAAAAACATTGAAATGTTTGAAGTTATGTTTAATGAGTGATGTTGTAATTTCATTAAGGCAGCTACTGACACTATGGTTGTAACTCACCGACACTGTTGCCTTGGAAATGTCTGTTATTGGTGATGTCAAGCTGACCGACACTACTAACTAACCCCTAGTTATTTTTGCCTATATATATGTATCCTGCCCCTTGCTTCTCAACCGTCAGCACACCGCCGCCCCTCAGCCAGCCGCGTGCTGCCCCTCCTGTCATGCCGCTACTCCTCCTGTCACACCGCGCGCATGGTCCTTCTTCGGTTGTTACTTATGATGCCCAGTCGCGCATGGGTAGCCTGGTAAGCATATACAAATTCTGTATTTTGTTTGTCAGATCTGTTTGCAACATCATTTGTTTACCAGATCTGTTATTCTCATTTGATGCAAGTTTGTCAGATCAAGTTATTAGGGTTTTTGGATTAAAGTTTATGGCAGTGAGTTTAGGACTCATTCTCAAGTTTGGTGTCCTGTAATCTTTGTCAACTGGGTTGACAGAGCCTGGAATGGCATGGGCCACATGTATCTGCTGCTCAACGGCAGCGACATTCTCGAAGGTCGATACCTGTCACTCGTCTGGCTCGAACGCTCGAAAGAGAACGCAAAGATAAGTACAAGATGTAGACTAAAAGAATAGAGATATCATGATACCAGAAGTGCAAGGGCGACGTATGCTAGATCTGGACGTTGTTGATAAGCGTCTGCATACTCTTCACCTTCGCGGTGGCCGACGCAAAGTGAAGAGCATGCGGACGCTTATCAACAACATCTAGATCTAGCTTCACTCGCCCTTGCATTACTGACATCATGACATTTCTACTCTTTTAGTCTACGTCTTATACTTAATTTCTGCATTTCCTTTCAGACACGGCCTGAGCCAGACGTGTGATAGGCACCACCGGCCTCTGAGAACGTCACCGCCGTTTAGCAGCAAGTAGACGTGGCCCTTGACGTTCCAGGCTCTGTCAACCCTCTTGAAGACATGTATTTGGAAAGATTTTGTAAAATGTCACTACTGTTCATCGAAGATTCTGGGATATGTTAATTGTTAGTACTCACTAATGTAATGTCTCTCAAAGATGACATCAATATATTCGACCGACACTATTGCTATTTTTAATGTTAGTTTCCGCTGACGCCATACATGACCAACACTATTGCTATTTGTAATGTCGATATTCGCTGATGTCATATATGACCGACACTATTGCTAATTTTCGTTTGTACCAAAATTGCCCTTTCCCTTTCTTCTTCTATCCCCGCACGCCGGCATCCTCTCCATTCTCGCTCGCTCTCCTAGTCATCCTCGTTCCCCATTGCTCGAATCTCGCTCGCTCTCCTGGTTATCCTCGTTCCCCCATTGCATCTAGCTTGGATCAACATTTAAGGCAAGTGGCGCGGGACCATGTCCTTGGCGTCCTCTCGCTAATCTATGTCAGAGCATAGGGTTTCATCTAGCTCACTAAAGGCTGCGACGTCTCAGAGCCTAGCGACCAGCTTGGATGCGCGGCAACTCCCCCTGGTTGATTGTCTAAAGTGTGGAAAGCAGGTCATTAGGCTGCATTGCAAGAAGGCCAACACGTATGGTGAATTTTTCATCAAATGCGAGGAGAATCAATAGGTGAGGGTTCAATTCTGCTCTGATTTGACTTGCTTTAATGCACCCGTTCTTTAGAATGCTTTGAATCTCATTGTAGGATGATCCAATGAGGTGCGGTTTTTACAAGTGGAAAAAGGACTACAGGAGATGGTTGGCTGCAAATGTTCCCCAATATGTTCAGATTCCATCAGAGGAAGAACAGAAAGATGCAATTGATGTGTCTGTGAAATTAGCAAATTTGAAGCCTGAAATTACGCAAATGACTTGTGAATTAACTGAGTTGAAACATGTGATCGAGAAGTTGAGCACAAAGATGAGGGCAGGAGTACTAGCTGATGGAGTTTGTGTCATCACTGCTTTAGTTGGTTATATGGTAGGACTATTGGTGGCAAACCTATTAAAGTAGGAGAATGTGAGAAATGTATTGTGTTTCAGACTCTTATTTCTGTTTGAATTATGAAATTGTGTCAATGTTGTTTGGTTCTCTTTTCAATGCCAAACATGTTCCAGTTCATTTTAAAGAAAAATAAAAGTAAGTTACGTTAATGTCTATTTCTGCTGACATCATAATTGACCGACACTATTGCTAATTGTAATATCAGCTTCCGCTGACGTCATACTTGAACGACACTATTGTTCATTGTAATTTCAGTTTATGCTGACGTCATACTTGACCGACAGCATTAGTGTCCATATTGATCGTCACACCATATTGACCGTCAAAACTCTCGGTCCCGCTAGAAGGATCCAACTGGACCGTCGCTCAATGGAAATTGGAGCGTCGGAAGGTGAATCGCTCAGTGGAAACTGGACCGTCACCCCAAGGGCTATAAAAGGGTCCGCAACCATCTTTCAAACCATCTTCATTCTCGTGTTCTTCATCTCATCTCTTTCGAACCATCTTCATCTCCAATGACGTCCCAGAGAGTGCAGGAGCTTGAGAGGCAGCTTCAGGAGTCGAAGGCACGACTCGTCAAGCTTCGTCAAGATCTTGACGATATGCGGGTGTCTCTCCGGCTTCAAACCAATATGGCATCGAACATCTTCAATAAGATGAACGGTGCTGTGATGAATCTAAAGCTGGGTTGTCTGGTGCTCCCTTTTGGCCAAGAGGGGTCTCCTACCCACTTCCTCCAAGCCATAGCTCCTCTGGAAGGGGTGCTGAGTCGGCTCCCTAAGAAGATAGAGTCAGAGCGCCGTGACCTGGTGCAGACAGTTGCGGACCGTATACTGTCTGCGGTAAAGGTATGCCAGTCTGACTTCCCCTTCAACACTCTAGTTTAGCTGACATCCCATCACGACAGCGACTAGGGAGGCAGACGCGACCATCAAGCACTTCTCCACCGAGGTGGCCAATGTAGCTGTTCAGGAGTAGGAGGAGGAAGAGGACTTCGACATGGAGGGCTGGGACACTATATTATGTTTACAAGTTATGTAAATTTATAAATATTATTAGTAGAAGTTAAAAGTGTAATCTCGGCTGCATAGTCGGTTTGTCATTTTAATATCGGTTTTTGCTGATGTAATACGTGATCGACACTATTGGTCGTCGTAATATCAGTTTTCGTTGATGCCATACAGAAGCGACACTATAACTCATTGTAATGTCGGTTTTCGCTAATGTCATACCGCCCGATACTATTACTTGATGTAACTTTAGTCACACCTCGACTGTACTTGGTAGTATCTACCAACTTATAAGCTCTGACTGTCTGTATGTAGATGTGAAAGCGTGTAAACTGTATGGCAGGTTGGCACTTGAGGTTGCGGATAACCTGCGTAATCTCCAGTGCGAACCTGGTCAAATCGTTGAACATTCTTCTTTTTTTGATTATATAATAGAAATAAGTTACATAAAATTATATTAGATATTCTGTTATTTTATAAAAAATAATAGTAAAAGTTAAATATTATAAGAGTCTTGCAGGTTCTGTAATTTTATAAAAAAATTTACGGCAAGTTAAATATAAAAAGAGAGTACATGTATAGGTTCTTTAATTTAATAAATATTTTGGAAGAGAGAGAGTATTTTGGAACAGAGGTAGTACAATGGTAATATTTATATCGATTTCTGCTGACGTCATACTTGATCAACACTATTGCTCATTGTACTTTTGTCTCACCTCGCCTATTCTTGCAAGTGTCGACCTATTTATAAGATCTGACATTCTGTCTGTGTCGAGGGATCGTGTAAACTGTATGTCCAGAATGTACATTGCACAACCAACAATGTGCAGTCTGGATATATTGTTGTACTTTCTTCATTTTTTTATTATACACAATATATGAGATAGCTGTGTCATCTTGACCTACGGTACCAAAAACCGACACTGCTAAAAGATACTAGTTTCGGTTATTCTTGACGTCAGCACGACTGATACGGATAGGTTAATTATCAGTGTCGATTTTTGTTAGATTATGGTTGTCCTATACTATAGTGTTCCTTCCTAGTGTCAGATGTGGATGAAGTAAACAATAACTGAAACTGTATCGTGTTCTGTAGTATCGGTTGCTCGTGATGTCTACTGATACCGACACTATTGAGTAATGTCAGCCTTTAGTGTCGTTTTGTAGAATGATGTCGCTTGGGTCTGACACTGTTGTGGTCACAACAGTGTTGGGCCGTAATGTTGGGGCCAGCAGAACTTGTTAGTGTCGGCTGTTACGTTCGGCCGACATTGTTATAATTTTTTGAGTGACACCGTAGCCTCGTTTTGTAGCAGTGCTTGAGTCCATCTTTTGAATGCGAGGCTTCGCTCTGACTGCAAGGACATGAAGAGGATGTTTTCACTACTTGATGAGAAGGCTGACTTTGATGGGGTTGATTCTTCATGCTACGGGAGTGAACTGTGGAGCTGCTAGACCTCAACGAGCCCCTGAGAGAGACAGCATCTGATTGCAGAGGAGGCATAAACAGCGCCTTTCCTGCAGAGACTTTTGTGATGAGGGGGTACTTGGCTCCAGCGTCGGGCAGCCGGCTGCTTGATTGCTTGCACCAACTGTGAGTCTACATGCTAGAATAATTGCAACACACACGAATGATCCCCTTCCATCCCTAAGGATAGCCACCCCTCAGCCAATGATGAGCAGGTCGGAGAGAGAGGCAACGCTGGGACTCCTCGGCCTGGTTGTATTGAGACTCCTCGGCCTGGTTGTATTGAGACTCCTCGGCCTGGTTATATTGAGTACTTGATTTGGACAGCGAACGAGGTTCGACGACTTTGAAGTGTTAGCTTCATGACCTTTAAAGTCCCCTAAAAGGATGAATTGATTTTGGTGATTGAATGGAAATCATAGGTAACCTATGCGGTTGTAAGTGTCACCTCTGCACTTTCTACATTAACATGGTGTACTTCTTCGTGGATGATATGGACCATCCTGAGAGTAGTATTAGGTGAATATGGACAAAGGTTAAGGACTAGCTAGAGAGTTTATAGAAATATTTGTACTATAAAGGGGAGTCAAGTCATTTTCTGTTGGGTCATACAACTGTTAGGAGGTATGAGTGCTTTTAAGAACCTCAAAAAGCACTTAAGATGGAAGCATGTTGGATGAAGTTGAAGTCGAGGACTTAAGTTTCAGCTTTAGAAGCAGTCACAAGATAGTTTGGTGAGCTAGGAGATCAAAATCCAAAGAGGATGTTTTCTTGATCCAGATGTAAAGAGTCACTAAATAGTCCAGTGTGGTAAGTGACCAGACATTCTGGTATATATCCGCAGAGATGAAAGGTTAGAGAAGATATCTCTTTGAATTCAAAAGAGAGAGTCACCAGATAATCCGATGAATGTATGCATCGTGTAGTCCGGTGTTATATGGAATGGATTCTAAAGAGGTTGTTTTTTATTTGCAAATGGTCACAGATCGTACCTTATTATGATGTTTTCTATAACCATCACCTTGAATTTGTCACGAATTAAAGGATTTCTTGTAGTGGATGGAGTCACCAGAGAGTTTGGTGTTACATCGGACAGTTCGGTATGAAGAGTCACCAAACAGTCCGGTGACTGGTAAAAGTAGACAACTTTATAATTACACGTTGCAACGGTTGTTTCTGCGTTGGTAGCCTATGTAAACCATGGAGACGAATGTTGAGAAGTGTGTCTGGGATTTTAACTGCTAGAGAAATTTTTTGAGGGGCTAAGGGACACCAAGGAAAAGAGTACACCACAAGATTGGAGCTTTTTTGTGCTAGTAGGAGAGTAATTAGGAGCATTTATACAATCCTATAGCTTGTTAGGCTTTGAGAGTGATCTTGTACTATTACTCTTAGTTGACAGTCTAGACCAGATAGGAGTTGGTGTTCAGTTTCCAGGGCGATTGTGCAAGACGATGATAAATGTGTACACAGTTTCGAATCCCCTGTTTGAAAGGTACACCAAGAGAGAGCCCCTAAGCCTTGGTGGTTTGATCTTGCGAGTGGGTATTATTTGCTGCAACTGAGATCACCGGTGACTTCACTCCGGAAGTAAAGCATACCCCTAGAGAGCACTAGGAATGGCGGAGAGAGACTAAGTCTCTGATGGGAGTGGTCCAACGAGAATTAGGTGAAGGCGCCAATCTTCCGAGACCTCAGAAAAAATTGCAGAAGTTTCTCTTCACACTTCTCTTTACAGTCTGCATTTACTTTATTGAGTAATGTGATAGATTGTTTTTTTGAATCCTCTTGGTAGCTATTCTGCTAGTGTTGCACAACAAGAAAATGAATCTTTAGTCACGAAGTTTTAGTGACCAAGTAATTTGGTTACTAAAAATTGACAAATAGTGACCAAGATTTAGTTTTTATTGTAGATATACATTTTTAGTGACCAAGGTATATGCTCATTGGTTGATAACTTCATTTTGTTACCAAGAATTCTCTAGTTGCTATTTAGTTTTTGTGATCAATATGTCCAATTGTTGGTTACTATATTCATATAGTGACAAGGTTGTAGTGACCAAAATGCGACCAAGGTTTTTAGTGACAAAATAGTTATAGTGACTAATATTATACATATAGTGACCAAATACCTTGGTGACTAAAAAATATTTTTCTTGTAATGTTGCTTGCTTGCTTTATCTTTGATCAATAGCATAATAGAGGTCTTGGCCTATTAGAATTGCTTAGTTTATTCTCGTCGTGATCAAGTCACTTAGCTCTAATTTGTAGTGAAATTTGAGTTACATAGAAACATATCTATTCAACTCCCATCTTGGTATCCTTGATCCTTAAACGAGTGTGAAGCTGCCCAGATCCGGAGGGGCTCGACAACTTGAGGCGGAGGTGGCTGGATCTGGCTTGAATCAGATGGGGCATGTCAGCTCCAAGTCCAGCTTCCTCATCTGCGGGGCATATCATATGAAGGGGATAATGTTTTTGAAGTAAAGATCAAGATTATGAGACATCATCATTCTCACTACATGTTATAAAATGTGTTGTTTTAGATAATTGATCCACTATGTGTCGAACCCCATTTCTGGGATAATCCGTGAATACCGTACCAATCTCTGGATCAGTAGTTGGCACGCACGTACATTGTGGATACAAAGCTCACACCATTGTTATTACATATATTGTCTTAGATAGAGTCATACATGCAAGTCTTAGCTTACAAACCAGCGAGGAGTACAGGACATCCTCGTACAGTCATTACATAAAAGAAAAGGCATTAAGCAAAAGCCACAGGCACACTTGCGCGAAGTACGAGTCCTACTCATCGCCATCTAGCGCGGCACAATCTTCTTCTTCATCTGAACATCATCAGCAAGGGTGAGTACGAAATGTAGTCAGCAAGTCCTATCCCGAACAAGGCTGTATTCATGCATGCAAGGCCAACAAAGAAATACTATGGTTTTCTTTAGCTAAAGCAAAATTTATGCGGGCTTTTCTACAGACAGGTTTTTAAAGCAGAAAGACAAGTGTTCCTATTCTATCAATATTTTAGGAGTTAGACCTGGGGAAGAAGTCACCCTTCCTGTCAGTTCCCAATTTTTAGCTGGATAGGCCTCCACTATCCCCACCCCACTTTCCAAAGCACGTGCACCTACACCCACACACGCCATCAAGGAGAGAACCAAGACTAATCAAAGTGAGCTCAAACTGTAGTGTGCCAATACCATGACAACGGCCATTTCAGATGGATTAATACACTCTGCAGAGGTTGCACACTATATCCACAGGCTGTGCTCCTCTTGATCAACAGAGTTGCATAACGTTCACTCCAACGCACGCTAAGTATCCACAATGTTCACCTCAAGATGCATACAGGGGTCATCTCTCGGGGTAGCCCGATGACGCGATAGCACATTCTTATAGCCAGACCGTGGGTTTAAGACATCCACGTCCGCTCCCTAGACCCCGCACATAGACGAGTTTATTACAAAACCAGAGGGCTATACTGGTGAGCAATACGATCCCATGGCGTGGGCTATTGTTGTAATCGAAGATCGGACTGTGAGTATCTTACGTCTGCTCCTGCGGCTTATGTCTCTCGACTGCCTTAGGTGTCAATGCGGATAACCAAAGGGGTGGAGTGAGTCCCATCCAGACAGGTTCTGTGGTTGCACAAAAATCACTACGTTGAGGTCCGATGAGCCGGTCCTTATGTGGCAAAGGCGACGCTCGTCCACGACAGATGGACAAGTCCGAAACCTAACACCCATCACAACACATGTCACTAGGAGCTCGCCCCAAGATCAAAAACAATATCCCTTCCCCATCACCTAGCACCAATTTGCACTATCATCCAAACCCACTTGATTTAACTCATGCCACCAAACTCTATTTAACTCGTTTGATAAATGATGTGTACATGATAAGGTGAAGCGTAGCTCCACATAAGTGTTTCTAAGCATTCTAATTCAAGTTAACTTTTCGAACATTAAAAGTATTTAATGACAGAGTTCCTATGGTTTAACAAGGTACGGTGATCAACTTGGTAACAAGGTAGTACTTATACTTAATGAAAGCAAGTAGCTAACATAACTATAAATACACTAATAGAAAATAGGATATTATCTACACAATGATTTGAACATACACATTTATAGACATGTAAGCATAAAGGTCCTATAGGTGCATAGCAAAATTCTAGGAGCAACATAGTCAAAAGATTAGGACTTGCCTTTGAAGGTGTCCTCGAACTCCTCCTCGTACTCCAGATCGTCGGCCTCCTCATCTTCGAGCGCTTCGTCGTCTATACGAGAAAATGACAAAACATAACTACAGAGGAAAAGTGACCAATTAAAAGAATCAAATAAAATCAGGACAAATAGAAGATCTCAGAGTGATGGGTGGCTCTAGAAGATAGGGCTTGGGATCATGGTTTTAATGGTGCAAAAATCCGGGTGGACGAAGATGGTATTTAGAAATGGTGATAAAAATAATGTGTGAGGGTCTTTTTGTAATTTTCCAAAAATCGGAGGGCTAATGAGAAATTCGTGGTAATTAAAAGGGTCTTTGCTAGGTAGGCCTTTATTGTGCAGGGGTGTATTTGCAAAGTGAGAATTTTCTGGGATTTTTGGATATTTATTTGGAGGTAAAATGGCTTAGAAATAAATTTGTGTGTGCAATAGTGTGGTGCGCCTAGCAGTTTTTGTGGTGCGGCTGACAAGTGGTGGTGAACCCACTGGTCAGCCGGTGCACAGGCAGCGTGTAGTTGCCGGGTGGGCCAAGGACCCACCCGGCAGTGCACGCGTGAGGCGGTCGGCCAGCCGTGCAGCCCAAAAGGTCTGGTGGCCAGCGCACCAGGCGGGCTGGGTGGCCTGCTGGGCCGTGGCGCCTTGGGCTGGCGTGGCCTTAAGGCCTGCTGGCCGGAGGCCAGCGCGCAGGCATGGCGCGCAC
>BCLH01000025.1:270672-287766 GCA_001602315.1 Zoysia pacifica
CGGTGGCGCTCCACCGCCAGCGTGCTCCCCAGCGCGAGCCACTTATGTGGTGCACCGGAAGTTGCGCGCGGGTGCCGGGAACCCGCGTGGTGGCCATCTTGGCCAAGCGTCGTGCGCTGTGCGCCAGCGCGTGCGGCGGCAGCATGTTTGCCCAGGTGGCGCACGACTTTAATGCACCATGTTGGCCGCAAGGGAGGAGGGGGTTAAGGTGGCTGCTGCTAGCGGCTAGCTGGCGAGGCGGCTAGCCACAGTTGCTGCGCGTGTGGGGCTGGTCAGCCGGCAGCGCGCCGTGCGCGGCGGTGGCGGCTACGGTGCAGGGTTGAAGAACCCCGGCCGGACCTTCTGTGCTGCGGGGCCGCGGTGCAGCCTGTGCGGAAAAGGGGCGAGGCTGCGAGCTGGGTCAAAGGAAGGGAGGTGCACGGCCCACTTAGAAAAAAGAAGAAAGATATTTTAATTTAAAGAAAAAGGATTTCCGAGCAAACAAATATCGAATGAAACTCCAAAAATTCAAAAATCGAATCAAGCACTTGACAAGATGAATTTTTAATTTTCCTGAAAATTTTCCTTTTTATGAGTTGGTCATTTTATGTAAGATTTTCTTTTAAATAAATAAAGAAAGAAAGGGGTGAATAGGCAAAATTGCTAAGGAGGTTTTTATTTTGAATTTAAATTTTATGGGTATTACACTATGAGAAAATGTAATATCCACATATCTTTTAGTCATAGCCAATCCTAAAATCTGAGTCCATAGAAGTATCTAATTAAGAAATAGAAGGGATATGAAGATGAATGTACAAGCACTTAGGAAATGTTCGGTTCACGTTTTGCAATGTAATCCCATTATGGAGTGCAAATTAATAATTTACCATCGTTTGTTTTGACATACTCCACAATCACATACCCAATAATTGGATCCTAGCCTATTCAATTCCTATACCCCTCCTCCTTCAATGGATTCACACCCGATACACCCTAATGACTACCTTCTTTTCTTCCTATCCAAGCGCCCATGAACCTTGCCGCCGACTCGTCCATGCTCCCGAGTGCCTTGCTGCCGGTTTGTCCATACTCCCGAGCGCTTTGATAGATCAGCGCGTTGCTGCCTCGTTGCCATTGCAAGCCTATGAATTTCCCCCATCCCCATCTCTCTCTCTTATCTGCCACCTCTGTCGTCGGATGTGCTGCTAGGACTGTGGACCTAAGGTGTCGGGGCGGTGCCTGTGCCTGTGCCTTCATGCGGGAAGAGGAGTTGGCGTGGCTGTGGTCGTGAAACTCGCGGTTAATATAGGGGTGTCACCTTCTACAGGAAAACCAGTCGAGGGAAGCCCACGGTGTTTACCGGCACCGGTGGCCACCTGGCGAAATGTGATCAATCAGCTATGGGATCCTCGGAGATGACGCGGACACTGGGAGCAGACATAGGTTTGCCTGCCTTGACTCTCTCACTCTTTCTCACTGTCTCACACACACACAAGATGAATTGGTTCATCTGAAATGCCTCACCGATTCTATGATCAACCTTGAAATTTGTGACTGAAATTTGTTTAATTTTCTAGTATTTGTGTTCTTTTCAAGCTTGATCTCTGGTAACTTGGTGGACATGCTGAATCTTTCCTTTTTTCTGATGATAATGTGTTTCAGACAATTATGTATTCAGATTACACAGGATGGAGATCGGATGAACTATCTGTAGTTTCCATTTAGATGGATTGGAGCCTTTGTCAATTTGATTCTCCGGCAGATTTCCTCAGTTTTGGACGCGCTTGGATTATTCTCTTTTGGCCGATGCGACAGCGTGAGATTTTGGTGCTAATTAATTTCCCTATGTTACATTTTCTCTCAACCAAAAATTAATTATATATAAAATAAAAAATCATTACAAAACCAAATCAAACTGTTGATAACCAAAGTTGACATTCAGGGAAAACCGAAAGTTCTGGTATTTCAAACTGGAAGTTTTTCTTTTTGCAGATTCATTGTAGCAAAAATAGCTAAGTCATTATCGGAGTGCCCGATGCCTTGCCCGAGTGTCCGAGAGCACCGCTTCTATGGCTGAGATTTAATCTACAGGAGTATCCGATCTTCGGCTGGAGGGGCCAAAACCAGAAGTTCCGGTATGCTAGATAGACATACAATTATCTAAATCGGTGTTAATCATGATTACTTCTTGAATTTGGAGTTTAGATATGTTTTGCATGTTTGAAGTGTTATTCTTGGCATTTTGGCCAAATTTTATGGAATAAACGAAGAAGTGCTTAAAAGGGGAAGAAGACGAAGCCAAATTGCTACTTTAAAGCTCCCATGACGTAGCTCTCGTTAAAATGATCAAATGATTGTCAGTTTGGAGCCTGAAGGAAGAAACCATGAAATTTTCAAGATGCACAGTCTTCAGCTTGAGAAAAGCGGAGGTTCTGATTTGACATTCCAGAAGTTTCAGTTCCTGCTATCTTTTAAGAAAGAGTTCAATTTTGATTTGTTTTGGATTTGTTGGAGCTACCACATCTCCGCGGGATAAGACCTCCTCACCTCTATATAAAGAGAGCTCCACAGCCAATTGAGTGACAATCAATCGAAAATTCAACATTACTTTACATGTTTTACCCTTCCAAATCCTAATTTCCTTCTTTAACCATAATTATCTTCTTCACTCGTCCCGGAGGTGTGTGAAGAAGATTTGGCTAGCTTGCCGAGCCCAGATCAACTCTAAGAATTTTTTGTTCATACGGGGTCCCTCCCGAACTTGAGCAACTAGATGTTGCTGTAATTCTGCCAAAACTGAAACTGGTTTCTGCGATCTCACTATTTTGCAGACGGACGTGCGTTGTGTGTGATCCTTTCAGCGTCAACAGACCCAACACAAACAAAGTTCATAATTACATACATTGATTCTAAATACACCCGTGCTAATTACGATCACGATACTATTACCAAAGTTGAACCAAACACTACCTTAGCATTTTAGTATGTAGTCAATTGGGTATTACCTGCTAATCATCTTGCCTCGTATTTTACTAAAACATATTTGTTGTTTAATCGATTCAAGCCAAAAAAATTCTGACAATGAAATTGAAAAAACTGTTTTAGCATCTAGACATAACTTCTCAATCACATTGTCCTTCCAGTTTTTTTTTTATGTTAAATGATATAATAAAAATATCCATTAAACTCACTAAGTGTCTACTGTTCGAGTTACTTTGGCTATGAATATGGTTAAGTGATTCATGTTGAAATGAATAATAACTCTTTTGGCATAAATATTGTGTCATTGCATAAAAGCATATAATTTCTTATTATATGTAAATTAGTTAAGAACTAGGCCATTGAATTATTCACTAAAGTACAAAATAGGTTTACCATTGATTAACAGAACACCAATTTTAATTTCAGTAGCATGACATTCAAGCTAAAAAAAGTTAATAAAACCAGGAAGGTAGAGCAATGGTACATGTGTAAGAATGTCATTTAAAGCATAAAAGACTTCTCTTGTGTTGACCTCTAGTCGACAAATTTCTTTAACTCATTCAATAGCAGCGGTGGTGCGGAAATCTTTTATAAAATTATGATATAAAAACTACGAAGTCCATGAAAACTCATTCACATTGACTCCATCAATCATAATTCAATGTGGAGTCACAATATAGCTAAAAATAAAACTCTATGGGTGTTTAATATGCACTGCACATTCTTCAATGTGGCCCATTAAGGCCCCATTTGGAACGCAGGAATTTCATAGGAATCTCAAAGGAATTTTACAGGATTAATCAGTTCAATTTCATAGAAAAAAATATAGGAAAGTGAAAAATTTCTCCATTCCAAACAGGGCCTAAATGGAGTACCGCCCTATCACTTAGGCCCCATTTTGAACGTACGAATTTCAATTATGTATGGAATTTTACAGGAAAAACACATGAAAGGGAGAAAAATCTGTCCTTCCAAATGGGGTTTCAGAGATCTTATTTGTAAGATTAGACTCATAAATCTTACGTAGACCTATTTAGATTAATACGTCATATGATTATCGTTCACAATTTATTTATGGATTAAATTAAAATTTTGGTGACCATATATATCTAAAGAAAATTGCCTCCTTATCCTGCCTATCCTTTTATAAAATTCCTTGTGGAGATCTGCCCCATGTACTACAAAAAAGGTGTCTGATACTGTTTGGACTGGATGGGTGGGGGGGGGGGGGGGTTGTGAAAAAACGAAGCTTAGCTTAAAATCAATATGTCAAACAAAATCATGTCTGTGTGTACTCGGACTCCCTAAAACTCCTCTGGTACAAGACTGCGTGTTCGTAGTTTCGCGAAAAACTTGTTTATATTCTTTATAGTCGATTCCGATATGTATGTACAGTACATTCATATGCAAAACTTGTTCAAGTTGGCATAATGATTTCTCATGTACTCTATCTCCCATCTCTTTCTTTTTGGTATTTATTTATGCCAAGAGCTTGTACCTCAAGTTGTCACCCCACAACTTGCTCCTACAAGTTGAGATTTTTGCACCTTGACTTAATTCATCAGTCATAATTCAATGTTCACAATTGCCATTTGAGTATAACCAATAGAAAGCAATCTCTCAGGTCAATCATTTTGGACTTTATTTTACCCTTTTGTCTTCACTAACTTGGAATAGCAAATATTGATAACGTTAAGTGGCCGTTATCTGGATTCAACTTGCGACAACAATCAGTTGAGCATAGCCAATAAGAATTACCCGAGTTGTCATTTTGGATTTTAATTTGCCCATGGATCTTCTCTAACTTAGAATAGAGAGTAGTGATAATGTTAAGTGGATGTTATCTGGATTCAACTTGAAACTTTTTATTGGCTGCAGTGATGATCATCTTTTGTGATACTCCTCTTAATCCCAAAATAAGTTTTGCTTCTGAATTTTAAAAAATCAGCGTTTAACCATTCATCATATAAATTTTTTTGTGTAAATGTAGAAATAAAAAGGTCATGTATATAGTACACTGTTTTCAATATATTCATCACCAACATATATTTTCAAGCAAATTGAGTTGTGTGCAGCGGCTGAATGCCAAAAGGTCCAAGCATTCTGAATGCACGAGCAGGGTGTTGCTTGCTTATACTAAATTAGATCTAATGTCTATTAAGATATGCTGAAGGGCATGTAGACTAAAATTCGTCAGACGTTAGTACAAATTACTATGCTTGTACTAGTATTGTTTTGGCCCGCAGCATTTAGCTTTGCTCACGAGTAATTCAAAAATACATAGCCTTGTCCACTGGATCATGATCCCCTGTTACACCGGGCGAGTGTCGGAGCTAACTTTTTGGTCCTATTTTGCATTCGCATAGCGATGTTCCACAAAAGTATTTCCAATGGTTATATATATATATATAAATGCTGCGGGCCAAAACAATACTAGTACAAGCATAGTAATTTGTACTAAATGAAATATATCATACAACCTTAAAAATATATCTCCTATTGAAAACTAAGGTTGTATACCATACTATAATATATTTTCTTTAACGCTAGTGATTTCCTCGATCATGAGTTGGAGTTTTCTTGAACTATCTGGTACAAGCATTTGGTTGCTGTGAGGTTCATCCAAGTAGACATTTCCTGTTGTGGTCGCAAACGATCTAGAGCATAAACATGCAGGATAATGCACCAGTCTGAACCCAAAACTACGTTCCTAAAACGGTGGAACGACCCAGAATTAACCTTATCCAAGTAGCTAGCTCTGTAATCTTTTAGTCATACCTTTGCCATGTCTGCACTCACTCGCTGTCTTGTTCTGGAATCGCTCACCAGCTAAGCCCTGTGGAGAAAGAACATTATGGTGCTCTCTCTGTTCTTAAATTAATGTCGCAGTTGACTTCTAACATCAAATTTGATCATTCATTTTATTCAAAAAATTAGTTAAATGTGTAAAATTGAGTTATGATTCAAAGAACTCTAATAATAAATCAAATTATAACAAAATATATAATATTTATCAAAATTTTGAAATAAGACGAATTGTCAAAGTTAATGTTAGAAATCAACGGCGATTTCAATTTAAATACGGAGGGAGTATATGATATACTCCATCTGTTTTAAAATTATTGTAATTTAGATACGTGGTTAATTAGGGGAAGGCGTCAATCATTTTCCGGCCACCCCGTGCTGACAGCTTGGACAGGAATTCTGCTGCAAGACTTTCCGGTCCTTGGTTTATAAAACATCTATATGTGTACGTGTGTTTGAGTTATTGATCGAAGAAACAAGTGGCATCTCACTTGAAAAGCAACCCGCGCGACGAGCAGTGGCGGACCTAGGAACTTTGTGGAGCCTGGGCGAATATCTTAAGTACTAACATATTCATAGAAACATATTAATCACTAACATAAACATAGATGATAAACACAATAGTTTTGAAACTATAATTATTCAGTATGTTAAGAAAATGAAGATCTTGTCGCGACCCATCAAGTTATTGAACCAATCATTGGTGATCATGTTACGTAATTTAGTCTTTAGAATTTTCATAGGTGAGAAGGATCTTTGAACTATTTCTGTTGACACTGGCACTAATAATACCAATTCTAACCATTGCTCTAAATTTGGTTATGTCTCTAGATTATGTGGTATTTCTTGGGTCTCTATACATGATCTTGTACTTCCAGTGTCTTATTTCAATTTGAGTTTCTCTGAAACACGTGAGTAACTTCCATCAGGTTCATGAAGTTGATGTTTCCTTTTGCCAATCAAGAAACGCCTCATTCGTCAAACAATCTGACCATTGATAAACAAATCATAAATATCAAGGGCTCTAGTGACTGGTCCATTGATGAACTGTAATCAAACTTGTCAATCAAGTTCATGAATTCAGTAAAAACCAAAAGCATAGATTCATTCGGTTACAAGTTTGACGAGCTTCCGGTTCGTATTAGCCATTCGTTTAGTAGTACAGTGTCCTTGAGATTTGTTTGATTTGTTGGAGTCTTTTATTTTGTACGTGGTTGCCGCTGAGCAGAGCAGGCAACTGCATCGATGCCGTTGGTCAACGGCGTTGGGCAAGCGCTAAGCGTCGACGGCGTTGGCTGTGAGCAAGGAGCCCGGGCAGGTGGGACGGTGGGTCCGCCGGTGCGCGCGAGGCTGGTTACTCCCTCCGTCCCACTTCTATCCGTCGCTTGATGATTCAAAATGACAAATAATTAGCTTCGTGGGTAAAAGACCTCCACACCCCCGAGATAGAGGAGATATATATGCTCTTTGGTATGGGTGACCTAAAACGTCAATTTTTTGGGATTTTTTTTTCCAGCCTAAGGCCACACCTATAGTCGGACAGAGAGAAAGAGTAAAACAATGGCACGTAAATCTAACTTTTCGTCTGTGGCTGGAAGAAAAACGTGCATATATATAATATATTTGTGTGTTCGAGGTATTGATTGAGCTTGAAAAAACGACAAGTAGTATCTATCGCTTGACGAGAGGCCATGGATTCCTCGGAAGTTGCGTACGTATGCTAAGGGCGTGATTGGTTCGTCGGATTTGGCCCAATCAGGCTAGCGGTATGCAACTTCCGTTTGATTGGTTACTTGCATATGTGTTTGGGCCTGGTTCATTAAGTGCAAAAAACTTCGCTCTGCCTGGCTCCACGGAGATGAAATAGAAATCCGTATTCATTTCAGCTTGTAACTCGCGCATCTAATCAATCTAGTGCACCTGGCTCTGACGATGCAGCAGATCAATCAAAGCTTATCTGTATGGATACAACTTGACCAAAGTCGATCTACGTCTTGTGGGCAGCTTAGACGCAGCACGTACGACAACCAATCACACCCTAATCGTCGTACCAATCACGCCCTAATCAACTTGGTCCTTCGACATGAACAGAAACCTAAGAAACCAATTTGAAGTCTTCTACTCTACATCCGTTGCATCGCGCGCGCTCGCAAGTCGCGGCTTGCGTCTTACGCTGAAATCGTTTTTGACCGGGCGGATTCACGGTAGCCGCCTCGTTTTCTTGGTCCCTGCACTGCACCCGTTCGGTCGTCGCACGAGGATGTTGGACTCCATCTTCATGGTACGCCAGCGCGTGCAGACGACCAGTTCGTTACTCCGGATCACATGGTACGTCTTGCTACATGTGCTGGCCGGGCTATATATCTACCCTGCCCGACGACGCTGGAACCACACCCCACACACAAGCAAACCTCGCAGCTGGTCCAACGAAACCTTGTGGTATATCGGGAAGAAGAAACTGAGCACGTAGACCAAGACCTAGCTAGAACCAAAGGGTCGTCGTTCATGGCGAGCTCCAACGGCCATTCGGCAGGCAGCGGCGCCCCGCGAGCCGTGCCGGGGAGCTACGGTTTCCCTGTGATCGGGAACCTGCGCGACCGCCACGACTTCTATTACCGTCAAGGGCAGGACAAGTACTTCGAGTCCCGGATCGAGCGGTACGGCTCCACCGTGCTCTGCATCAACGTGCCTCGCGGCCCTTTCTTCACCATCGACCCGCAGGTGGTCGCGCTGCTGGACGCCAAGAGCTTCCCCACCCTCTTCGACGTCACCAAGGTGGAGAAGAAGGACGTGCTCGTGGGCTACGTGCCGCCGCTCTCCATCACCGGAGGATACCGCATCCTCTCCTACCTCGACCCGTTCGAGCCCAACCACGGCAAGCTGAAGCAACTCATGTTCACGCTCCTGCACTCGCGCAGGGACGCCGTCGTCCCCGCGTTCCGCTCCAACTTCTCCTCGCTCCTCGACGGCGTCGACTCGAAGCTCGCGGCCGGCGGCGGTGGGCCGGTGGACTTCAACAAGCTGAACGACGTCTCCGCGTTCCAGTTCCTCGGCGAGGCCTTCTTCGGCGAGCGCCCGGCGCCCGAGCTTTCGTCCAGCGCGGGCAAGTGGCTGCTCCTGATGCTCTCCCCGCTCTTCACGATCGGCCTTCCGTGGATCATCGAGGAGCCGCTGCTTCACTCCGTGCCGCTGCCTTCCATCCTCGTGAGAAAGTACTACAAGGCGTTCTACGACTACGTCTTCGCCGCCGCGACGAAGGCGCTCGACACGGCCGAGAGCCTCGGCTTCACGCGGGAGGAGGCCTGCCACAACCTGCTCTTCATGATGGGCCTAAACAGCTACGCCGCCTTCAAGCTGATGCTACCCACGATCCTGGGCAGCATTGCTGGCGCGAAGGATCTCCACGCGAGGCTGGCCGCGGAGATCCGCGGCGCCGTTGCCGACGCCGGTGGCGTGGTAACCCTGGCGGCGGTGGAGAGGATGGAGCTCACCAAGTCGGTGGTGTGGGAGGCGGTGCGGCTGGACCCGCCAGTGAAGTACCAGTACGGGCACGCCAAGATGGACCTGGAGATCGAGAGCCACGACGCGGTGTACAAGGTGAAGAAGGGGCAGATGCTGATGGGGTACCAGCCCTGCGCCACCCGGGACCCTCGCGTGTTCGGCCCCACGGCAGGGGAGTTCGTCGGGGACCGGTTCGTCGGCGAGGAGGGACGCGAGCTGATCAAGTACGTGTACTGGTCCAACGGACGGGAGACGGAGGAGCCCACTGTCGGGAACAAGCAGTGCCCCGGCAAGAACTTCGTGATGCTCGTCGGGAGGCTCTTCGTCGTCGAGCTGTTCCTCCGTTACGACACCTTCTCGGTCCGGTTCACCAAAGGTCCCGGCGGGAACAAGGTGGCTTTCACCGACGTCACCAAGGCTACGACATCTTGATATATTACCACCACCTTGCATTGTTGTTTTTGCATGTATCGGTGTCGATTACGTTGTAAAAGTTTATTTTATTTCAATCTTGGTTGGTAGGCTTGTTCGTTGTAAACTTGTAATAAAATACATCTGTATCAATGAATATATATATTATAGTTCGAGTACCCGTGCTACGCTACGGCCTACGAGCAGAGCAATGTGATACAATTTTTTTAATATAGAAAAGTAATATGACGTATTCTCGTTCCACTATAAACAAAAAAATATGACACAATTTCTACAATATAAGTATGACAACTTGTGTTAATACAAGCTGAGGTACAGAAAAACAAATTTACTCAATACTTGCTCTAATTTAACCTTGGCACAATGCATTTTTAACTTGAACCAAACTAAAACTAATCCCAACTAAACGAATAAAAGAGTCAATCTGCATCACAGAGCCTCGCTGCCTGCTCATATCTAGATATATTCTGATGATATACAAGATGGCAAGAAAGTAAATGTAACGTTTAAATAGGTCCAGAAAAAAAAAGTATTATAGCAACATATATCTTCTATTTTCTCTTTCATGATTAAGTTTTTAGTTGAAGTGTGACACCGTAGAGGCAGAGGGATGGCAACAGTTTGAGTTGCCAGTACGGGTGCTGAAGTCGCTGCTCAGTACTGCACGAAGGTTAGGGTCTTCGATAGGGACGGTGATGAGTCGATACTGTTGAGTTGGAGTCACCACGTAGCACTGTGCGAAGATGAGGGGGGTGGGGAGAGGTTTAACAAAAAAAATGAATTTCAAAACAAACGGAGATGGATGGATATACTGTTCTTTCCATTAGAGATATAATTGTAGAGATAAATTTATGATACAAAAATAGAGATAGCATTTGTGACACTAAAAGAGCAGGGATAGACGATGTTTACAAATTTTTATATTAAGAGAGATTACAAGCTTATGTCCATTTATTTGTGATCGGAGTTGTATAGATACACAAGAACTTCTCGAGTGATTTCCACTCCCCATTACATGGCGCTTTGTTGACACGCTTGCTATAAGTTTGTGCGCTTAAATCATATCCAAGTGACGAATCAAAACACAAACAAAATTTTGAGATTTTCTCAGTAAAAAGGTCTTCAACAGATATCTGTTAAATTAAACCAGCCTGAATCTTTTGACTCCCCCAACTCACCTCTCGTTTCTAATGACTCCTTCCAAGAGTAGTTAGCAATGTTATTGTGAATACAAATACTGACGTGTAGATCCGTTAAAAGAGGAAGTGTTGCAGAAGGATAGAAATATTGATCCCAATAGATTTTGGTTTAATCAAGAAACATATTTTAATGACTCGTCTATTAGAAGCATATTAGAAGATAACTGGATAGTCCGCACCGCTTTGTTAGTACCACATAACTTAGAATCCGTGGTGGATTAGACGCTTACGTTAGACAGGAGCACACTATTGAGGATTTCTCTGTGGTGGCCAAATATTTGATGTAGCGAGTTATACAGTGCCTAATAGTTACAAGTATAATTTCACAAAGTCACAAACACATTTATAATCAAATCATTCAGAACTAGGAAGACATAGAACAAATATGTGAATATTTCAAAAATAATATTAAAATACCAATGCTTAACTCACCCATCAAAGCTTAAAAACTACTCCTGGATACCAGGAAAGGGGTAGCTAAATATCTATAAGGTACCAATGCAAGAAACATACATGCAGAGTCAAAATTGCGCCCTCATCAATCTAAACAGATACCAGGAAAGGGGTAGCTAAATATAAGGCACCAAATAAACATAACTGGTGTACTTGATGTATAATTAATGAAATCTCTGATCATCTAATCCTGGAGATGAATCCCACGTAGGGTTTTTGAAATCTAAAATGCTGTGCACAGTTGGACGTGATGGCATATCCTCCCTCCTGAACATTTACACGAATGGCAGCGTTATCATGAACCCTTATACTATGGACAGCCTGATGGTTTATGCTTACAAAAAATTGTCGCCAAAGGACTCCATAACTGGTAGGTAAACTGTCGGCAAAGGATGCCATAACTGGCAGGTAAACTGTCAGGAGAGGTTATCCCGACACTTTATAAAAGGTTGTGGTAGAAGCAGTCGACAAAACCTTTGCTAATAGTTGTTATATTTTCCGACAGTTTTTGTTTTACCAATAGGAAAGATGTTGGAAATAGCAGTTCTAAGGAAGGTTGTGTGCATCCAAATTTGCTATATAGATAAACTGTCGGCAAAAGGGTACCATACATTTTAAATATAATTACATTTTCATATTTTCTTGAACCATCACAAAGGAAAAACAATTCTTCACATCAGATTAACATGCATATAATTCAACCAAGGTCAAGTTTCCAAATTGATTTGGTACCAAAAAAATCACATGTTTACATTTACAAAGGGCAATCATATAGCAATATCTTCAATTCAGACATTTCATAAGTTTAACTAAATATTAGACAAGTCACAATGCAGATCACAAGTTTAATTAAATATTAACATATCACCTCCATCTGCTAGCAGGAGTCATGAAAATTTGCATGCCCAAAGTACGAATACTTCTCCTTGAACATAACACTTCAACACTTTCATGAACACTAATGGTTGTCCCTCTAAAATACTAATATTTTATTTTTGCTCCAGCGTGCCACACAAAAGTTGCAAGTCCAAAAACCCTGTAATACCTAGCTCCTACATATGCCACTCATTTGATGGCTGAATAAGAGGGAGATTTGCTTCAAGTTGCAGTTAAGTCAACACGTAGGAACAGGAGTACACACACATTCAAACACGAATAAGGACAATGATAAACATTAAAACATGCTTGGCTTTTAGAATTAAAATTTCACTATCTCCAAAGCAAAGTATAAAGAGTTGGTACAAAAAAAAGCATACCATCTATTGTTGAAGTGGTTGATGGTCGATGCCGACACCAAAGACAATTAACCAGGTTGGTGCAGAGCTAATTTTGCAACATAAACAATGTAAAAATGAGATTTATTTTGTCTGTCATTATAATATTTTAAACAATTCAGAATTTGTAATATCAAGCCTTTTATGTAAATGATTTGGAGTGCCTTGTATCTTAGAATCTCCTAACAATAATGTCCGCACACGAGCTCAAATACTAAATCTTCATCCCGCGTGAAAAATATTGAACATTATTTGTTAAGTCCTGAAGTAATCGCTAAATACCAAAGTATCGGCAAGTCCAAATGTAGTATCTTTCACATTAATTTCTCTCTAAATAACCAAAGCCACACATTATCAATCAACACATAACATCATGTGCAACAAATAGAATCAAATAAAGAAGAAAACCTACCTACCTAACTAGAGGAGAGCAGGACAGAGCAGGGTGAGAGGCAGCTGGGTGTGGGCACTAGATCTACAGCCCCAGGGTACATGGCTAAAAAGGGTAAACTACAAGCGAGTGACTCCCCACATGTACATCACAGCAGCCGTTGGATTGGCTGGCACAGCAAGGATGGACTGTATATATTTCACCAACATGATATGAGACTGCGCATGACACCATTTCTTAGGCCGAGGCTTCCAGTTTTATTGTGAAGACACGTACGTCGTAATCTATGGCGAATCACCAAGCAAGCATTATGACAATGTTGTCGGGATCATGTACCCTGAGTACTTGACGGGCTGTACTCGTACGCGTAAGACCCCGAGGAGTTAGAGGTCAGACGACGGCGCACGAGCGCGCGGTCCGACCTCCGAGGTGACAATCTATGAAAGAAGTCTTACCCGCGTTAAGACACACAGAGAAGCCGACATCCGAGAACCGACCCCAGGGATCGACCTCTGGGGAGTAGGTACGGCGTTATGACATATATACTCCGGTGGCCAACCGCCAACCGCCCTGACGGGACGGGACGGGTTTCACCACGATGACACTCTAGCTGAAGCCGCAGAACCAGACGGGCCGCGGCAGTCAACGAACAAGACCCGCTGGCACTGTGACTGACATTACAGTACCGGACAAGCGCTACAGTGCCGAATAGGCGCTACAGTGCCCGCCGCTGCGTACGACGCGACGGGTCACGCCCGCGCATGGGCAAAACGAATGATGGCGTCAACAGTGGAGGGCTCATCTGTCAGCGAGACAGCAGGATCGTATAGGGCCGACCATCTTATAACCTCGGACCGCCCTATATAAAGGGGGGCCCGGGGAGTGATAGAGAGGGAGAAAAAGAAGCGACGAAGAACAACAAACACAGAAAAAGCCCAGAGCTCTTGCGCGTACCCGTTCACACGCGAGCAACCCCACTTATACGTGTATTGAGCACTCACGACCTAGACGTCGGATCCTCTCCTGAAGAGAGAATCTGACCCCTTGTACTCGTATCATCGAGATAATCCACCCCCTGAATGTACGGTATTACACCGTTCGAGGTGGCCCGAACCAAGTAAAAACCCTCTTGAGTCTTCCGTAGACTAGGTCATATCGAATACGAAGGCACACCACCTCACGATCGTATTTTCGTACTGTGCCGGTGGTCATAACACCAACAGTTGGCGCGCGAGGAAGGGGAATTCTCTTGGTGTGCTCTCGCTTCGACTTTTCGATGGCTTCCTTCTTTGTCGTCATGGGAGACACTTCGGTCTCCCACCTTCGCTTCGGGGGCTTCACGGTGGCCATCACCGGAGATGCCCGGTCGTGGTGCGTCCCCACTTTCGCCTCCAGACAGGCCTTCCGCTTCGAAAGCCTGAACTTCATCGCCAACGAAGGCGGCGAGCTGCACCTTCAGGCTCTGCGCAAGAAGCGCGCTACGCAGCGCTGGCGAAGCCATCTCATTCTGGGGCACGACCCGTCGAGGGAGTGCTTCACTCTCCACGCCCTTAAAGGCGCGAAACCGGCGACTCCTGGCAACACGCCAGGTACCAACCTGTCCTCGTGCCCCGCGGCGGACACTGTTGGCCAGGTCTGGCCGCCCCCCTGGATGACCCGGCAGCCTCGAGCCTCGAGGCAAGGCTGCAGCCGGTCCCATCGACGCAGCTCGAGCCCCAGGACGGTCCACCTACCAGCAGCTCGTAGCTGGAGGACCGCCAACTTTCGACACCCCGCTCGAGAACCTCACGACAGCGGTGTGCGTCCTCGACGAGACCGCCGCTCTCGAGGATCCAACGCTGAGGGAAGTGTACGACCGCGTGCGCTTCTACCTCAGCAGCGCGCTTCAACAACCAGAAGCGTCTCTCCGGCTCCAGCAGTCGGAGACACGAAGCAACCGCGGATCCCATGATCGGCGAAGCTCGACGCACGACAGCCGAGTAGTGAAACGAAGCCCTCGACACCAGACGGGGCCGGTCCGCCCACGGCTCGGCCCCAACCGCGACGCCTGCGGCACCATCGACGCCCAGCGATAGAAGAGGAGCGAGCTTCGCGCCAGGTCTCGGCGGAGGCGCTCCCTCAACCGCTACTACCGACACGGCTCCCTCGATTCCAGGAGCCCAAGCTCTGACGAGGTTGGACCCAGAGCATTCGGATCGCTCATACGGCACGCGAAGTTCCCACAGAGATTTTGCGTCCTGACCACCATCAGCCGCTACAATGGGGAAACGAACCCCGACCACTGGCTCGAGGACTATCGCCTCGCCTGCAGGACAAGAGGAGCAGACGACCTGTTCTCCATCCAGTACGTGCCGCTCTTCCTCACCCACTCGGCCCGAGGATGGCTCGAGCACCTCTCCGAAGGCTGCATCCAGGACTGGTGCGACCTACGCTGCATCTTTGTCGACAACTTTCAGGGGACTTACACGCGCCCATGTAATTCTTGGGACCTTAAAAACTGCAAGCAGGAGCCCGGCGAGTCGCTCCGAGATTATATCCGGCGCTTCTCGCGAAAGCGCAATGACCTGCCTGACATCAGCGACGCCGACGTCATTAACGCTTTCACCTGCGGCACGACGTTTAAGGCGCTCGTTCACAAGCTGGGCCGCAGGAACTCTCGGACGGCCTGAGATCTGCTCGACATCGCCACGACCTTCGTCACCGGGGAAGAGGCCGTGCAGGCCAACTTCGATCGAGCCCGGGCGAAAGACGAGAGGACCGGGACCGACCGTCGGGACGATCGACTCCCCGATCGACACGCCGACCGTCGCAACGAGCGAGGCGGCGACAGTTCAAGCCGCAAGAAGAGGAAGGGCTGACGCCACTACGACGACTTTGTGGCTGTCGCTGACCGGCCGGCTCGACCCTCGACCAAGAAGCCGGCCAATCACGATGGCCACTTCGAGAAGATGCTTGACCAGCCCTGCCCCAACCACTCTGTGCCCGTCAAGCGCACCCTGCGGAACTGCCATCTGGCTAGGAGGTTCTTCAAGGGCAGGTTCCAACCCGAGTCCTCGGCGGTCCAGGCTGACCCCCGACCCAAAAGGGCCGAGGACGACGCCGGGGCAGCCTTCTCCAAATCGAAAAACTGCCTTATGATCTTTGGCGGCCCCGCGGCCTACTGCGAGTCTCCTAGCAGGCAAAAGAGGACCTGACGGGAGTTCAACATGACCGATCCCGCGGTCCTCCGCTACCTCAAGTGGTCCGAGGCCCCTATCACCTTTGACCGGGCCGACCACCCGACCACATTCTACAACCCGGGCGCCTCCCGCTGGTGCTCGACCCCATTGTCGGCTCCGTGCGCCTATCGAAGGTGTTCATGGACAGAGGGAGTGCACTCAACATCCTCTACACCGACGCCTTCAGGGCGATGAAGCTGACGGAGGCCAACCTCCACCCGAGCCACGCTCCGTTTCACGGAGTCGTCCCCGGGGGCTACGCTACGCCCCTCGGGCAGATCACGCTCCCAGTCACATTCGTCGACCGGAGCAACTTCCGGACCGAGTCGCTCACCTTCGAGGTGGTCGACTTTACCGGTGCCTACCACGCCTTCCTGGGCCGGCCGTGTTACGCGAAGTTCATGGCCGTCCCCAATTACACCTACCTCAAGCTGAAGATGCCCAGGCCGAAGGGCGTCATCGCGGTCTCGTCGCACTTCCAGCATCGCTAGCCAGAGCCGCGGAACCTGACGCCCCGACGATCTCCGGCATCTTGCCGAGAGACGTCTCGCTCAGGCCACGCTCAACGGCGAGCGCCGCTGAGGACGCCGGGGCCACCGCGCCTTCGGGAGGTGCCGTCGTCGATGACGGCGTCGGTAGCCCCGTCCTCTCGGCCTCTCCAGCATCAGGCGCGGGAGGAGTCCGCCTTCTCTTCGATCATCGCCCGACCCTCAGCAGCAGTCGGGGAGCTGCAAATGGTTCCCTCCTCAACCTCCTCGCCTATGGCGGTCTCCCCGCCCGGGCCCTCGACCGCCGCCTCTGAGCGAGCCTTCGCGGGCTTCTCCGTCCCGGCCCGGACCTCAGGGGCTCCGAGCACCCGG
>BCLH01000025.1:288393-324389 GCA_001602315.1 Zoysia pacifica
GAGCCGCTGGAAAGATAGTCCGGGAACTCAGACTTCGCCTCTCGCTTCCTGCGGGTCCTCCTCGGCCTTGGCGCTGCCGCAGGACTGGACCCGACTCAGCTGCGGCGCGGCGGCGGAGCTAGTCGTGGCCCCCGACGGACCCTGAACACGGCAACGATGAACTCCACACGACAATAACTCCATGACACGAAACTTCGCACTTACCAGCTGGCGGTGGCCCCTGTCGAGAGGACAAGGCCCCCGGTTGACGCTGCCCTCCGCGTCCTTGAAGACCGACGAGGTCCGAGCAAGGACGCCTTTGTCTGAGAGAGGCCGGCCGCGCACCTCGTAGGTCTTGTCGTTCGGCCCCTCGTTCTCCCCGATGATGTGCACTCAACGGTGCAGCGGCATGATCCGACGTCACATGGCGACGCCGAAGACCATCGTCCCGGTCAGCCCCTGCTCCCGTAGGCGACGGATCGCCTCCAAATGTGGCCAAATCGACTCGACCTCGGCCGCTGAGAGCTTCGACTTCTACGACCCGGTTACTTCAGGCACCCGGTCCTCGAAGGGCGGAAGCTTGGGATCGGCGTTGTTGATGTAGAACCAGGACCTCCTCCAGCCCTTGAACAAGGTCTTCAGGTCGACCTCGATATACTCATGAGACTCTCTGAACCGGAGCCAAATGTTGACGCCGCTGACGCGCTTGCCGACCCCCGTCTCCTTCAACGTCTGGAGGGTGGCGAGGAAGAAGTACCTCCACAGCAGAAGGCTGAGCTGGATGCCCAGATACGCCTAGCAGAGCGCCGCGAAGACGGCAGCGTGGAGGACCCCGTTCGGCGCAAGTTGGTGAAGTTGAGCGCCGTATGATTGAGGACGCCTTGGAAGAAGCTCGAGACCGGCAATCCTAGCCTACGCTCGTGGTAGACCAGGAAGCTGACGATCTTCTCTCGCGGCGGCACGGGCGCGGTGTAGCCGTAGCCACCCTCCCAGCCGGCCAACTCCCTCGGTGGGATCATCCCAATGACAATCCACCTCGCGAGCAGGGCGTCGTCGACGGCCGAAGGCTCCCACTCGGACATCGCAAAGATATTGGCGACGACGAACGAGGGAGGAACGCTAGCGAAAACGACGACGATCGCCGAACCTAACGACGCTAAGGCAAAGGACAGAGCAAGCGAGCTCTCATGCGCGACAGAAGGTTCAGAATGGAGCGAGGAGGCTGGGTGAAAACGTGAAGTTACCGCACCCCTCCTTTTAAACGGCCCGCGCAGTTACTGCGTCGCCCACGGTCGATCGTGGGAGTAACTGCGCGGTCGTGGGTTCGCGCTCCGACGCGCACCAGAGTCGTTCGCACCCGACCCACTGACGAGCGGGCCCGGGTCAAACCTCGCCGCATCTGCCGTGGCCAGGACGCCAACGTTACTCCGACAAGACGACTGCCAGAGTACCACTGGCAGGCGACGTGACACGGGCGCACGAACCGCCGTGTCCCCAATGCCGTTCATTCGAATTCGAACCAATCGCCCGGATCGACCGGCGATTGAAATTCCCAAACTGTCCGATCGCCCTCCGCGTGGAGGCGCGAAGGCTGTTCGATTCCCGTGACCGTCACGGTGAGTCCGAATATGAGAAATCATGCGAACGAAGCTTCCCACGATCGACTGATCGACAGCCGAGGCCACTCGGCCAACTCGAACGATCGGGCGCTGATCACGGCCTTCGGCCTAGGCGTGACACTGACCATGCGTAGGGACCGCATCAAGCCGGCCCGACCTAGGTGAAATACCGAACAAAAGACCGAGAGCGACCTCGGCCCGACCTCGGCGGTCGGTACGACACGTGGCAATAAAGCCCACGACTAGCCCCCCGGATCGCCTCTGAGCTCGGGGGCTGGGCCCACATAGCGCGCTCGAGCGCATCCTTGCAGTCAACCGTCAGCGAGCGACGGTCCGCACAACACTTCAGCCCATGACCGACCCTTCGGCTCGCTCGAGGGCTCGGGGGCTATGCCCTACGGGCGCACTCGTGCGCCCCTATAGGATTAACCATCATCGAATGATGGTCCGCACAACGCTTCAGCCCACGACTAACCCTTCGGATTGCTTGAGGGCTCGAGGGCTACGTCCTGCGGGCGCGCTCGCACGCCCCTGTAGAATCAGAACGAACCTCAGGAACAACAAGCCCAGCGCCGCCTCAACCAGAGGTCGCAAACGGCGCCAAGCTCGGGGGCTACTGTCGGGATCATGTACCCCAGGTACTTGACGGCCCGTACTCATACGCGTAAGACCCCGAGGAGTTAGGGGTCGGACGACGGCGCACGAGCGTGCGGTCCGACCTCCGAGGCGACGATCTACGAAAGAAGTCTTAGCCGCATTAAGACACACGGAGAGGCCGACCTCAGAGAACCGACCCCCGGGGACCGACCCCTGGGGAGTAGGTACGGCGTTATGACATATTTAGTCCGGTAGCCAACCACCAACCGCCCTGACGGGATGGGATGGGTTTCACCAGGACGACGCTCTAGCTGAAGCCGCGGAACCAGATGGGCCGCGGCAGTCAACGGACAAGACCCGCTGGCACTGTGGCTGAGACTATAGTACCGTACAGGCACTACAGTGCCGGACAGGCGCTACAGTGTCTGCCGCTGCGTACGACGCGACGGACCACGCCCGCTCATGAGCAAAACGAATGATGGCGACGACAGTGTAGGGCCCACCTGTCAGCGAGACGGCAGGATCGCGTAGGGCCTACCATCTTGTAACCTCGGACCGCCCTATATAAAAGGGGGCCCGAGAGCGATAAAGAGGGAGAAAAAGAAGCGACGACGAACAACAAACACAGAAAAATCCCAGAGCTCTTGCGCATACCCGTTCACGCACGAGCAACCTCACTTATACGTGCATCGAGCACTCACGACCTAGACATCGGATCCTCTCCTGAAGAGAGAATCTGACCCCTTGTACTCTTATCATCGAGATAATTCACCCCCTGGATGTAGGGTATTACACCGTTCGAGGTAGCTCGAATCAGGTAAAAACCGTCTTGAGTCTTTCGTAGACTAAGCCATATCAAATACGAAGGCACGTCACCTCCACGCAAGCTCTGCCAGTTCTTCTACAAATATATACCAACATGATATGCCAGTACAGATTTGGGCTTATCAAAGGAAAAGTGAACAGTGATAATTAAAGTTTTGGCCACCAGAACAAAAGGCAAAATCGCACATTGCTGAAACATTTCAAGCAAACCTTGAAGGCATGTCGTTTTGTGCCAAAATAGATGCATCATAAGTGACAGAATCCTTTGCCATCACTACCAAAAAAGAGAACACATGATATTCATGGTGCCATACCTACATTGATGAGAAATATAATTCCTCAGCAACTACTGTTTGTCCTTCATCAGTCTTATCCTCAATCTTCCAACATTAAGAACATGAACTGCTTTGGCTGATCAACTCCATTCAACTGAAGCACGACAACCTGTCATGAGACACGAAACATGCCACACTTAGGGACAATAGTTGTGTAATCCAAACTTAATGCACTCATCGGGAACTCACAAAGAATGTGTTCGGCGGGCACATTCAAATAAGAGCACTGATGTCATGTTCAAGGCCAATGCATGTGTATGTGCAAAATAGAAATCTTGAAGCTGCTATACTACTAATGTTTAGTAAACTTATTCAAATTCAGTACCATTTATTTTTCCAGTCAAAAAAAGGACATCTGCGAATCACAACTCATACATCGCATATATGTTGCCCAATCGACGTGTGCATCATGTGGAAAGAATACCAATCATATATTGAACTCAATCTCATGCTTCTGTATAGGGGGGTTATTATGTAGTCCATATATCCAGTATCTGTTGAGACACCCAACCCACAGTAATCATAATCAAACTAGTTCGGTTAATTTTGTTGAAATTTCTCCAATAAAACATATCAGGGTCATAATGTTAAGATCACTAATTTGCATGTATTGTAAGCATAAGATGAATAGAAAGAAAACAATAAATTCCACTAGAAATGATCTCATTGTTTACTTCCCTTTGGGTGTATGTGGAACCACTAGATTGAAAGGTTTGAAAAGTCCATGGAAGTGCCACCAGCAACTATGTGTCCCTTAGAGCATCCGCAACGTAAGGTTGAAATCGAACCAATGTCCTTGCTTACGGTTCAGTGATCAAACATTACTTGTTATAGCAGTTGAACCATGCGGAAGAGAGAAAAATTGATGTTTGGATCCAGTTCGAACCTTGGGGAATAGAAAATAGAAACAAGACAGTCCTTTTGTACCATGCGGAAGAGAGAGGATATGAAGAAATATTTTACTCAACACTGTAGCTCTCCAAACAAACTACTGTGCCATGTACAATACTCTGAATTTTATACTCTACCATAGAGGACCCGATTACCTAAATCCAGTGGGAGTGGGGGTGAACGATGGGTGGACGGATGAAAGTCCCTTTCTTTTCAGCCAGAGCATGAAGACGGGCAGCGGGATGACAGTTGGACGTGAAGTCCGTGACACGAAAACTCTCTGTACTCACACCTTCTACAAACTTATTTAGTAGGAAAGACTAATTTTCTGCAGATCTTGTGAAGATGCTCCTACACTGTGGGTGTCCACGCAGTCGCTTGGTGGCCAAAGCCTCGCTTTTGCGAAACTGCGACACAAAGTGTGGGTTTCCTTCTACCCCCTAGCTCACGCTGGTGACTTGCCTAGCAGTGAGACATGAGTACGTTGTCAATTGTCATTCATCTTCCCATACTGAGAATACCGAGAACCGCGATACCGTAACATTCAGCGTCTCTAGTTTTCCATCCAAGACAAAATCACGCACGCAGGTCTCTCTGTCAATCGCGCTCAAGAATCAGCCTGGGGCTCCGTGCACCAGCGAAGCCCTGGCCACGTACGTTGGCCTAGTCAGCGGATTAAGGTCCAGCAAGGCGGCTGATATGCATATGCATGGATGCAGTCTTCAAACTTGCAATGAGTAATAATCAATTCAACGTGTTCTTCACAGAAGCCTGCAGTCCCACCAAACAAGACCAAGCGAGTTCGGACACTGTTTCTGCAAGCTCCTTTGATTGTGGGAAAAATTCATAAATCCTACATTTTCAGTGAAATTGAATTGGTTCCTATGAATTTTCTATACAGTTCTTATGAAATTAGTGCTCCGTCCATGCATGAACCTCGGCGGCAAAGCGGGGCCCAGTGTCCGCGCTCATCTCCAACTCAAAAGCTAACACTCTGCCCTGCTTCACGTGCTCTACTTCCACTGACGGCGCTCTCACGCTCTCCACCAAACTGTCCATTAAGCGATGATATGACGCATTCATAACAAGATATGGCAGGAAGCACAAGAATCCTAACCGTGCATGCATAATGAAGAGAGAATCCTTTCAGTTTTGAGTAATGCTACATCTACAAAAAATATTTATAAAAACTTTACAAAAAGCTAATGTAGCAATATATTATATCATGTGCTCGTGAATCCTCATAAACTCAAAGAAAAAGAAAGTTCTGTGGACCAATCCCTTGCTGCCACATCAAGTCATCAACTGTATGTAGAATTTAAGGTTTGTAAACAGATGCAGCAGTGCTCCTCAGTTTTACAACACAACGTAGATACCCCCACCCATATGTTGTGCGTGTTGGATTATTATATAAACAGTTGTATAGCAGGGAGGTTTTCCTGTGGGCTCCATCTATGCTGTGCTGGATTTTTTTTTTTTTTTGAGCGCATAATGGCAGGTGTTTCTGCCGTTTCATTTCAGAAAGGAGTTAGAGTTATTTACATGAAAAACAGAAAAGGAGAACAAGCAGCAATAGCTTGAAAAGCAAAATAAAACAAAACAACAGATCAAGGTAACTACAAGTACATAAAAAATCCGGATCCTTCCAAGCAAACTTCCCAGTGCTGCACGTCAAGTTGGATATGGTCTATGTCTTTTACTAATTTCCAACAGATTTCAAGGATAGGCTAAAACCGAAGAGAAGAAACATGACAAAATGGAGAGGACTCATAGTTTTGTTTTACCGTTGATGAAGATATTGCAAATCGGTTCGCATGAATGATTTTTGCAACTTTATCTGAACTAGCGAATTATTGATGCTGATTTAATTGGACATTAAATTTATTTTGCTTCATTATCTTTATTCCTGTTGATGCCTATGCGGGGCCGACACCAATGAGGTGGTGCGTGCAAATAAGTAAATGTGTACCTTAAATAATTCCATTGTGTACAGTCGATGAATGGCTATATAGTGCCTGCTCTGAATTCAGTATACATCCACGGTCGACCAAACTTCCACGGTCGACCAAACTTGTGTGAATGGATCAATTCATGTATGCTTTTCGCAGACTGGGAGATGAACATATAGAAAGCAACAGAAATCAACATAGGGTTCACGGAACAAGTGGGAAGAGGAGACATCTGGAACAAAACCATGACATAGTGTTCTTGATGAGCTGCGAAATAATATGCCACATCAAAGTAAAACCTGGGTTAATGTTGGTTATATATGGAGTGAAGAAGCAAGGCACAATGACGACGTGAGCCTTGACGTTGGCATCATGACTACAATTAAGATAATTTGTGGAACAACATGTCTCTCAAAGATGTATAATTTTCCTTTTTAGTCATTGTATAGGGATACAAAAGGGTTACCTGAGGATAATAGTGGGTCAAAATTCTAGTATACTTTTCTTTAGGGCGAATTTGATATATGTCATTACAATTTTGCAAACTTTGAAATATGTCATTGATATGTTAATGACAGATGGAGCTTGCAAGTGAGTGACACGTGGGCCTGAATGGCATATTTCAAATTTCACAAAATTATAATGGCATGCATCAAATTAATCCTTTTCTTTTACTTGTGTGACAAACACCCCGTTGGAAGAGCTCTAGATCTAGAAAATCCATATATTTCTTGAAGAGTGCATACAGAATTCACTAAACAGAGGTGGTATCATGTTTTATACCATTGTTACATGCATGTCAAATAGCCCTAATCAGATGATTGAGCAACAACAATTAAGTTCATATATGTGAACTAGAAAACTACCTCATTTAGTTGAACTAATGAGGTAGGGAGGTAAACCTGTGGGCCACCAATTTGCGCCCCAACATATATGCATAGGTGAAGCACGCTAGACAATTGAAAACAAAACGAGCTGATCCCGTGACATAGGGAAGCATTTCCATGTGTCCTATTGGCTTGTTCCCAAGTGCTAGCATTGGCAATGGATTGTCATCTGTTTTTCATTGACAAGCAGAGAAGGTGACGACCACACAACTAAAGAGATGTCTGATAAAGTTTAATCAACATGTTTGATGAAAACTTGTCTAATATACATGATTCTTCAACAGATCAAAACTTGACAACAAAGAACAAAACCAGTAATACAACATCAACAATAAACCAGATACGATCATCCAATCTGGCACTCTTTTACAGACTTCCTGACATTTAGTAGAACATTTTCCACTATAGTGACTCCTTGCAGATGACAACATGGAAATAAATGCTGATACCATAGTACTGTCCTAGACAACGGTGTTTTTTAGATAATGGTAAAGAGTACCGGCTTTTCAACAGAAGCTACGGCCCTTATTACAAAGTTTAAACCTCAGCCCAACTCCATCTCAAAAATTACACAAAGATCCCAACCAGAACACTATGAAAGGATAAGATTCCTAACAGTAAATTCTATCGCTAAATCTCCATCCATGCTTGAAGAAAATATGTGTCGCTGCCTTCTCTAACATCCGGCATACGTCTGTTATTGACTTCTTGTCATCTTCATTTTCCTTCAATCACTCCAAAAGCGTAGCCAAATGTTCCCCTGTAGAGTACCTGCAAATAATTTTTCATTAGAGATTTGCCAAAAACAATATCCTTCATACTAAGTTAAATTCCCCAACATAAAGCCGATGCACCTACTAGTTGTTTTTGTTTTAAGTGTTTCTCCAATCCAATAAGCCAATTTCAAAACATATGACCTGCATTATCAGGTGGTTCTAGACCAAAAGTTATATGCATTAAATTCCAATAAACCTTGCATTATGACAACTAAAGAAAAGGTGTTCAACGCTTTCATTAGCCAAAAAAAAAAACTGCATTGTTTGTTCCCTTCCCAGTTTCTTTTTGCAAGATTATCCTTAGTTAGCACAACCCCTTTATACAGGTACCACATGAAAATTTTTATCTTAAGCAGAGCTTTTACTTTCCATAGCACCTTATTTCTCTGGATTACCCCATTACTAATAAGAGAAAGGTACATAAAGTGAACAGTAAACAAACCATGATGATGCAAATTCTAAATAAGTGTATCGGCATTATTATTAAGTTGTGTATCTAATATTTTTGTAATCAATTAATACCACAGTCTTATATTATTTTTATCTAATGTCCTAAAAGATACATTAAGAGGAATAGTTCTGAAAACAGATGCAACTGTATCACTCTTTTTACATGCTATATTGTACAATGATGGATATTTCTGTTTTAAGGTGTAACTACCACGCAACTTATCTTCCTAAAATCTAGTTTGTTTTCCATCATTCATCTTAAAAGATACAAATCTGAGAAATTTTTCTTTTACTTTCATTAATCCTGAACCAGGTTTGCTCTCTACTTTTCCTATCGTTATATTTTTCAAATACCTGACACTAGTATAAAGACTCATGACCAAAAACTGGACCTAAAAGACCATGACTAATCAAGGTGGACAAAGGAGAACCACACACATGACCTAGACGATGAAACCACTGAGCAAAAGACGACGTCAATGAAATAGCCAAGACAGAAGCAATAGGACTGGCAGGCGCAGCGGAAGGAATACGTAGCCAGTCAAGCTCCCAAAGACGCTGAGAATCACGACGGCGAGGGGCCAGTACGAACCAGGCGACCCGTGTGATGATCCTAAACATAACAAAAGTAAGAATCAAGAATAACACGACAGTTATTGCCAGTAATCTAACCAGCGGACATCAGCTACATGATCAAGTGAGGAACATGAGAGACATCAGAAACAGAAAAAGAGTTAGTAAGAAGGGTCCCTTGCCTCACAACAGGAAGGGCGTAACCATCAACAGTATAAACAAAAAGAGAACTAGGAGAACAAAGAAAGGTGAGATGAGTGGTATGAGGAGTCATATTGAAAGAAGCACCCAAGTCAAAAATTCAAGGTGCAATACTTGAAGTGGCAGGTGGTCCCTAAACAGAAGACTGAGAGGCAGTAGCAGAACCTGTAAGTACAGACGACTGAGTCACAGAACCAGCAACTCCAGCAGGCGCAGAGGCCACAAGGCGACCGAGCAGCCTAAGAAACTCCCGTGTCTCAAAACTAGCTGAACTCCTCTAAGAACCTGCAGTATCAGAACCTCCAGACACTTGTGCAGAACGACAAGCACATGTCTGTTCCTTCTTCTTCCTCCTGAAGCAGTACTCTATAACATGTCTATCTTTACCACAGTAATCACAATGCAGATCACACCCCCCCCCTCTAGAAGGAGCTGAAACTCTCGACATAGCTGGGGGAGCAGTAGGAGACCTAGAGGCAGACCGAGCAGCCAAAACTAAAGCTGACTGCAACAAATCAGCAGTACGAAGACGTGTCTTCTCATCACGAATAGCAACAAGAGCATCTATCAAAGAAACACAAGGGTGACGAGCAAGTAACTGACCATGCATAGGCTCAAACTCAGCACGCAGCCAGGTCAAAAACTCATAGAGATGACGAACCTCCAGTGCAGCCTACTGACCTTTGCACAACTGACATGTGCTAGGTGAAAGTGGCGGAGACAAACCATCAAGCTGACGCCAAACAGTGGAGAGCTGAGCATAGAAGTCTTCCACTGAGGCATCTCTCTGCTGCAGAAGGTGCTCCTGACAAAGTGCGGCAATATACAGTAACTAACCTAAGGGCTCATAGCGACGACGAAGAAAATCCCACATGTGATGTGTAGTCTCAAAGTCCATGATCTCTGCGGCAAAACGATCCTCTATACTGGTAGTGAGAATGGCAGCAGCGCGAGCATCATCCAACCACATCCTGTAAACACTGAGCTGAGACTCGTAAGAAGCCTAGAAATCATCATAATCATCAGTGAGCTACTACTTCTCGGCATTAGTAGACTTTTTTGAGAAGACAAGCGGCCCAACATGCGACAGACTAGCTGGACACTGGAATTCTCGGTTGAGGAAATCCCATAAACAAAGACCGCGCATGTGAATACGCATCCGAGAAACCCATTGGCGGTAATTGGTGTCATTGAAAACAACCGGACACGGTAGAATAGGAAACCCGCCTGAAGATGGTGACGACTAAGTCATAGAGACGGCGTGAGCGCAGGGGAAAAGCGGCGTGAAGCATTTTTTTTTTTGCCTGTTCAGAAAAGTGACAGAAATAAGTTCCGAACAGAGAACAGTTTTTTAGGGTTTAACTAGAACCCGAGCGGCCCAAACTTTTGGCCCACAAAGAAGCCTTCGGTCAGAAGACTCGAAAGGCGGCGGAAGGGTGACGGTGGTCTGGCGGCAGCGGCCAGATCCGGAGGAGCGGCACCCCGCTCAAGCGGCGGCGGCCAGATCGCGAGGCCGATGGGGCGCAGGCCAGTGGAGATCCTGGGGTGGCAGGGACCTGGCAGGAACCGGCAACTGCCAAAGACGGCAGCGCGCCTCGGAGATCAGACGACAGCGGCGCGGCCCGGAGATCACGCGACTCCAGCGACATGGCCCGGGGCAGCGCGGACCTAGGCGGTCGATGAGACGTGGCCCGAGGCGGCGCGGATCCAGGTCCGTCCTGGAAGGACGGTGGCGGCCCTGAGGACATTGGCGGCTTCAACAACGAAGGACGATCAATCACAGCAGATCCGTCGAACAGAGGGCTGCCCGAACAGATCCAGACGTAGAATAGAGGTGGTGGGAACCGTGACTTCTCAGAATGAAGAGAAATCGACGGGGAAAATGTTGTGAAAGTGCAGATTGAGGAGGGAGAGGGAAAAGAACCCTAACTCTAAAAATTAGCTCTGTATACCATGCTATGAATAGCACTTGTATTCATAGAAGAGGCCAAGGGCCTCAATATATACAGGTACAGGTGAGCGAAATATACACAAAACCCCTCAGGTAAAACAGAAAGTACAAACATATACATATATCTCTAACAGTACTGCCCCGCAGGCCTGCTGCTCCTGATCAAGTTTTTGCTGTTTTTACTGCAACTCCTCATTGGTTGGTAGACGTTGCTAACAGTTATGAAAATGATACAGTGGCCTCTGATCTTATAGCTCAGCTGTCTGTCAAGCAACCTGAAGCTGGAGATTATTCTCTTCGAGATGACATCATACGATACAAGCACAAAATTTACATTGGCCATGATCTGTCACTGAAATCTAGCATTTTTCAGGCTTTACATGCTGGTGCTATAGGGGGCCACTCTGGCTTTTCTGTCACTTACAGACGTATTAAACAACTGTTCCATTGGCCAGCTATGAAATCTAATATCAAGTCTTGGGTTACTTCTTGTCACTTATGTCATCAAGCCAAACCAGATCGAAGCAAACACCCAGGTCTTCTGCAGCCATTGCCTAACCCTGATCATGCTTGGCAAGTGGTGTTAATGGACTTTGTGGAAGGTTTGCCCAAATCAGGTGCTGCTAACTGTCTACTTGTGGTGGTTGATAAGTTTTCTTGCTATGCACACTTTATCCCACTTCTGCATCCTTTCACTGCTCCTAAGGTTGCTCGGTTATTCTTAGATCATGTGTATAAGCTTCATGGACTTCCTCAAGCCATCACATCAGACGAGATCGTATCTTTATGAGCACCTTCTAGCAGGAGTTGTTCAAACTCAGTGGCACACAACTTCGGATGAGCACATCTTATCATCCTCAATCTGATAGGCAAACTGAGCGAGTTAATCAGTGTTTGGAAACATATTTGCGATGCTTTGTTCATGCATGTCCAGGGAAGTGGGTGTCATGGATTTCTCTCTCGGAGTTTTGGTATAATTCTTCATTCCATACAGCCCTTGGCAAGTCACCCTTTGAAAGTGCTTTACGGCAGATCACCTCGTCATCTTGGCATTTCAACTATTGATACTTGCACCGTGCCGGATTTGCAACAGTGGCTTACTGAGAGGGAGTTGATGCTTCGGACTGTGAAACTGCATTTGCAGAAAGCACAGCAGCGTATGAAGATACAAGCTGATCGTAAACGATCTGAACGTGTGTTTGCAGTGAATGATTGGGTTTATGTCAAGCTCCAACCTTACGTTCAGTCGTCTGTTGCCACAAGAGCCAACCATAAACTATCGTTCAAGTTCTTTGGGCCATTTCAGATCATTCAGAAAGTTGGTCCAGTAACTTATAAGCTCGCACTCCGTGCCACTGCAGCTATACACCCTGTTTTCCATGTGTCTCAACTGCGTTCAGCTGTGAGCAAGAAGAAGGCTGTTGGTTCTCGCTTACCTGAAGCATCTGAATATCAAATTCCCCTGCAAGTGTTGAAGCATCGTGTGGTTCAGCGAGGAGCTCATTCAGTGCCACAGGGACTCATTCAGTGGTCTCGCATGGATACTAATCTTGCTGCATGGGAAGATTTGGAGCCATTGAAGCTACGTTTTCCTTGTGCTCCAGCTTGGGGTCAAGCAGCATCTCAAGAAGGGGGGGATGTTACGACACCGGTTGATGATCATGAGCCGGAGCAGAGCATCACTGAAGCAGGCCCCAAAGCTCATCGCGTGATCAAGCCCAACAAGCATGTCATTGGGTCTGAATGGCTGTAAGCATGCGTCTCCATGTAAGCGTGCATGGTTGGTGCTTAGACGCCTATAAGTACTGAACTCGTGACGAGGATGAATAACAACCAAAAAGAGAATATTATCCTAACAACCTCTCTGTTCTTCTTCTGTCTCGTCCTCCCTGCTTCCTGTTCTTCTCCTCCATTCTATCTTCTTCTCCCGTAGCCCATAGCTAACACAATACAATATGCTGCACGTTGTTCTTAATACATGATATGTACCCCAAAGGTTTGTTAGCTGATTTCTAATTACAAAGATCACTAGTGGAATGAATCTACAGGACCTCTTATACATATGGATATATGTCTACCTTAAGACATGATAATCAACAATATAAATTGCATCATTGCATGGAACATTAAGTTCCATGCACTTTGTTTTTTTTTTTTGGGGGGGAATTTTCCATGCACTTTGTATTGATTATGCTAGGAGGCAAAATTTTGTACTTACTAAAATATATATACGAAAAAGACTTGTCTCCCAATTATTTCCTATTCACTGTTATATCTATCCTCTAATTAACATTAAGATTCCTTTCTCATTCACTGAAACCCGACACTGAGAGTCTGATTAAGACTACCGTCCATCATTTTTCAATGGTCCAATATTGTTTCTACTGTAAACCTCTCTGATCATTAGTAAAGCATACATAAAATATGATGTTTTAATGATGTACAAAAATAGTCAATCATCTACAATTAACAATGAAAAGATGTGCATGAATGCTGAAAATGATAATAATTGCAAACAGTTCAACACGTACTCAAAAGCCAGCGTGCAGTATCTGTTCACGTTGCTAGTTGTACCCATGCGATAGGAGCTCAGTTATCTGCCGTCTGGGCATTGACAAATGCCTGTTGTATCTGGTCAGAAACAATTTTCGCAACAATCTCTGGTGAGAACCTCTCCAACATGTCCCACCTTGCCTTCCTCCCTTTACTCCTAGCGTCCTCTCTATCACTAACAACATGTCTCATCAAAGCCCTTAGATGATCAACTGATGGTTCAGCACATAAGTGGCCCTTGAATGCCCCTTCTGTGACCTCAGTCAGCCTGTCCACATTCAATGGATACCCATTGTCCTCAGTCAGATACTCTGTTGGTCCTGACCAGTTTGTCACAATAACTGGATTCCATGGCCATTGCTTCGACCACCGGCCGACCCCATCCCTCACCACGGGTTGGCAACACAAATGCATCTGCAGCCTTGTACAACCTTGGAAGAGCAGACTGCGGTATATGCTCATCAAGGATTCTGATTTCAGGCCACCCACGCACAGGCTCTTCAATACTTGATTCTTTCACAAACCTGCGGATTTTCCAGCTGAAGTTCGTCTCAGAGTGGTAGGCATTGGTTAGAAGGTACAGTGCCACATCATCTGCTCTGGAGAATTCATGCAAAAATGCTTTCAGCAGCACGTCCCAGCCCTTTCTGTATTCCCATTTGAACACACTAAGAAAAACAAATTGTCTGCCTTTCAAATCACCATATTCCAGCTTTGAAGCTTCAGGCTCTAAGACAGACACACCAATTGGCAGAGGAAGCACATCATGCTTGGCTGGATCAAAGAATGTGACATCCACGGCCTGCACCACCTTGACGACCTTTGCAGGATCCACACCACTCTTCACGAATGTCGACACATGGAAATCAGTAGGCACCCAGACAGCATCCATCTGATTGCATCGCCTGACGTGCTCGGGCGAGACGCGGTCGGTCTCGAACATCGTCCGCCCAATGACGAACAATGGGTCGTCGTACCCTGTGGGTGGGCAGGGCACCGTCTCGTACATCGGTGGGTACCACGCACCAGGCTCGCTGTGGCAGATCACCACTGTTCTGCTGAGTTCACACTGTGCGGTTGCGAGCCGGTACGCCAGGTTCTTGGACCGCTCCGGGAGGCCGAGCCAGAACTCCGGTGACTCAAGGTCGCCGTGGTGCGCTATCGCAAGCGTGATATTCCTTTCCCTTTCCGGGACACGCGTGTCGATCGCGGAGACGTAGGACCAGGCCTCAGAGCAGTAGCCGCCGCCGGAGGCGAAGGGGGCCATCCATAGAACACATGGTGGGCGTGGCGCTTCTGGAGGCGTGGCGGCACCGCTACCAGAAGCTGGTCGACGGAGAAGGGAGGGCTTCGGCCTGAAGAAAAGACGGACGAATCGGTGCGGAAGAGGACCGGTCGATGCGCCCAGGAGGATAGCGACGGCGACAGCAAGGAGAGGTGGCGCCAGGAGGAAGAGGCGGCGGTTCCTGGGTTCGAAGACTGGCGGGGGTGTTTGGATCGAGGGTGTGCTTGGCATGGTGGCCGGCTGCGAATCAGACGACGGCAATGTCAGTAAGTTACTGGTTGCCAACGATAGCGAGCGAGAAAGACCGGTTGGCCGCGTCGCATCAAGCCTCGGCAGCCGGGTGGGAAAGAAGGTGATCAGCTCACTGGGTATAAAACCATGGTGAGTGTGGTTTGGACCATGTTTATTACTTGTTATTCTAAACTTTATGTTTTCTTTATTTATTTGTCATCTTCATTTTTAATTACAGTTTTTTTTCTCAATATAGCTGGACAACTGAGCCGTGCTAAATGGGTCAACTTTTGGCCCACTCATTTTGGCACGGCCAAGGCACGGCACGGCCTGTGAAAATTCGTGCCGGACCGACACGGGCCCGCCGTGTGGGCCGTGCTTGGGCCGGAGGTCCAGCACGGCAGCACCGCACAGCACGGCTCGTTTGTAGATTTATATTAAATAGAGTTATGTTTTCCTTATAAAGGTGGTAAGTGCCCACCTTGTTACACTGGGTCGCGGGTTCAACCCCTTTTGGCGCCTATTTTTGCCATATTTCTCTAAATGGGCCAGCGATTTCATGGGTCGATCGTGCCGATTCAGCCCGTTTGTCGCAAGCGGACGGTGTTGTGGGCCGACGGTGGCACCTGTGGCCTGCTTCGGCACGGCCCGCAAGGGCCATTGTGCTTTGTGGGCCTTGCCTTAACGGGCTTTGCTTATTGACTGACCGAGCCATGCCGAGCCGGGCGCCTGAATGCTCAGGACTAGTTCTCAATACACTCTTATATCTCTTTCTCCTAGTTTCATATTTTTCACACTCCTTAATTCTCACGCCCATACTTAGAATTACATGTAAAAGGGGATAGAGGGAGTAGCACTAAAATTATGTTACTTCCCTTTTTATTTGTCATACTGGATGATAGAGGGAGTAGCACTAAAATTATGTTACTTCCCTTTTTATTTGTCATACTGGATGTGAACACCAGAATTAAATTAAAGAGAGTTAAAAAATGGAATGAACTGAAAATGATGACGATAAAAATAGAGATGTATTAAAAATAGAGAAAAATGTATTAGAAAGCCAGTAGGATAAGTAAATAAGGAAATTTGTGAACTCTAATTAAAGACAGAGGGAGTATTTCACTTCTAAAAGCTGTAGTAAAAATAAACGATCAGATTTGCTAGCTAATTCTCAGAATTCGGATAGTAGATTTTCACAATCCAACATGAGACAGTTTTTGGTACTAGATTTTACCTTCCCACCATACAAAAATTTAAAATCTACCGTTAAAAAACCAATTTTAAGAATTTCTAGTAGAAACAAACAGGCCTTAGTTGTTTAGATCTATTTAGGATGCATGTTTTTTTATTTTTTGACTGTGGGTTAGCTCAGAACTTTTTAAAATGAAATAACTTCATTTTTCACCTTATATTATTAATGTGCTAAAATGAACTACAGAGTTTATCTACAAATACCTACTTCTTTTTTTTTTTTGAATTTTAACTAAATTTTAGTAACAAGGACATCTCGCGGGCATGCCTTTTAAATACTACATTGACTACTAGTCTAGTGCTCATGCAAAAATGTTAAAAAAAATGTGAGTGAGAGAGAGACCCACGAACAGACAGCTCGCACGACTTGTTGCGTCAATTCTACTTTATCTTTGAGATCGAACGGGCGACCTGACGACTCTTCGAGAGCATGCTTCATAATTCTAGTACCGGATCGATTCAGTTTCAACTTCAGGGTGTGTCCTCGCTCCTCACCTGTGACCTGCCTGTTCAACACCATACCAGAAGTCTCCAATCCATACCCATTCTATCATTTTGCTCCCATGCTATGCTCCTAGTCACAGTTAACAAAACCATGAAAACCGAGTGAAATCAATCTTGACAGGATAACTATTTAAAAATAAAAAATTTGAAAAAATTGGAATTTTAAAAACTGGTAAAATCGATGGATTTTAAATTTAAAACCTAAAAACTGAAAACCAGTCGATAAACTATTAAAATCGATTGGTTTATTGTAGCATTTTGATCAAATTTCATTTAAATCTTGATTTTTCAATTTGAAATAATTTTTTATTGGTTTTTATAGTTTTCGTGGTTTCTACAGCTCCACGGGTAAGAGAAACCTGGCTCCTACTCCACATCCACGTGCAAAATCACCACGACATGAGCGCAAAAAGTCAACGGCTTAGACCATGCGGCTAGGGACTGGGGGCAATGAGAGGCAGTTTAGTTTTTAGTACACAAGAAAGAGCAATCGGAGAAGCTGATCCTCCAATTACAGCAAACTAAAACTTTCAGGGCAAATGTTTGATCTGACATTATGATTTTGGAGCTCCCAAAACATTCCTTTTTGCAAGCGCAGCAGAATACTGCTCCGTCCGTCTTCAAATATAAGCATTTTTGAGTTTGATCAAAATCAAACTCTATCAACTTTGACTAATAATATCTATAAACTTAAATAATTTTTAATATAAAAAATTACATATCATAAAAGTATGTTTCATAAAGAATCTAGTAACATGATTTATATATGATAAAACATTATTAATTTTATATTATTAATAGTCAAAGTTAAAAATGTTTGACTTTGCTTAAATTCAGAAATGCTTATATTTAGAGACGGAGGTAGTAGCTCTCTTGAGCAGTAATAAAAAATGGTCTGGAAAATCACAAGATCGCAGGCTGAAGTTGTACGTGAACAAGAACAGGGGAAGCTGGCAGCCATGACTGGATTGAAGAAGATGGTGGCGGTGGCGCACAGCGTGGCAGCCAGACTGCAGGATGGCCGCCACGGGAGCCAACTCGGCAGGAGTGGAGGCTTGCGATGGCGCGACTGTGCAGGGCGATGGCCATATGGCGCACAGCGCGGCGACTGGATCTGCGTAGGGGGATGGCCCGATCTGCATTCACAAAATGCCTCCTCCAAATCTATCTAATACTACAAACTAGCAGATGAAATGTTCACAAGATTCTGTTTCACAGAAGCTTTTTGCCGAGGGTGATGGCCAATGGAAGCATCTTATTGCATTCCAGTGGTAAACGCCCCGCAGTGGGAAGTCTTTGGTGTAGAATTTCTACAGATTACAATAGTTGAGAAGGCAACCATCTAAGTCAAAATAAATATAAAATGGCATCTGCAGCCAAAAAATCCATGTACTGTTGCAGCTGGCTCAGATGTATTCTTCCCTATTTCTATTTCACTAACTCAACTTGATACATGAATGAAGAATTTTTAGGCACGTCTCTTGATTTATCATCATAACCGTAAAATAACGTGATCCACATGCAACAAAAATAATAGTGTTGTCGATCGTATACTCCGAGTATCTACGCTCCCAGCCCACTCAAAAAGCTCAACCACGAAAGACGGCTCATCGTATCACAGACCACAGATCGATTCTACCAAACCAAACTAAGACCCATTCGACTCCTGAGACGGGTGTCGCACCTCTTGTCCGACCCTGGGTCGGGCACTGTAACAGCCCGTAGTTGGGCCTTGGGCCGGTTTCCCTTCTCTCCTGCAGCCCAGCTGGCCTGCCAAGTGTGGGTGGATCGCAGCCGTCGGTTCCCTCTCGATCCTATGGTTGTGATCAACTTCCACCAACCACAGCTTTCCCTAAAAACCAGCTCCCAACCCTAGCCACCAGCCACCCCAGCCCCAGCCGCCTCTGGCCCATCGACCACGCGCCCCAGCACGTGCGCCCGCGCCCCTGCGCGCGCCCCGCGAACTGCGCCGCCCCAGGCCGCTGCTCCGCGCCGCTCTGATGCCGTCTGCGCGCCACGCGAGTCTGCACTGTTCGCCGCGCGCGGCCGCGTCATCTTCGAATGCGCCGCCGTATCATCTGCGCTTCGAGCCGCACCATCCTCATCGACCTCCCGTCGTCCGAGCCGCGCCGCTGTCTCATCGTCGCCACCCTCGACCTCGCGCCTTCTCCGTCCGGTTCGTGTCCATCCGTGCCGTTCGTCGCGTTGACCACGGCACTGTTCTGCCTGCCGACCCTGCGCCCGACCTTGTCCACGTCGTCCTCCTCCACCTCATCGCCGTCCGCGTCACCCTCGACCTCGATGTGCATCGCCGTCCCGGTTGTCGTCGCCCCGGCTGCCGTCGTCCTGGCTCCGTCCTCGCTCGGTCGGTCGCGTCTTCGACCCTCGTCAAGCCCTGCTGTCGTCCGCCTCATCGATCTACTCGCCTGCGTCGGTCTCGTTCAAGCCGACCCGCCGTTGTTCACCCTGCTGACGCTGACCCTCGTCACCATCCCCGTCCAGGCAGGCCTGGACCGACTGCACGCCGTTCCTGTTCATTACCCTCATCCCCTGCGTCGCCGCCGTCCGCGTCGTCTGCATCATCGCACCTCGTCGACCTTGTCCATTCGCGAGCAGCAGCCGCGCTGTCCACCCTGTCGAGTGCGCCGTATCCGTCCCCATTTGTCATCTGCACCGCCTCGTCTGCGCCGACCTCGCCTTGAGCCGCGTCGTGTTGTCCTCGTCCCGAGCCAACCCGCCTCCTCCTGCTGCCCGATCGCGTCGCCGTTCTCGTCTGATCTGCGCCGACTCCGTCTCTCGGTGAGAATCTGTTTATCCCTTGTATGTTTGTTCCCAGTCTGCTGTTGACCCGTTGTGTGGGTTGACTGCTCTTTGTTGCCATGTTTGTTGTGCAGTTGGTGATCGTTTCAGTGATGTCGGAGCTTCGGAGCAGTAGGGGGCGAGCACACAGATTGTGGCCGGAACACCTTGCCCGGTGTTGGTGCCCACCTCGAAGCTGGTCTTCCCTGGTTGCTCGGTTGTCTCCGGTGAGCTTCTTCGGTTCGTGTTGTTTCCCTTGGTTGTCGTTTTTGTTCGTTAAGCTTTGAACCCTATCTTTACCAGGAGGACTAAATCGTCAGAGCGTGAACACGTGTTGGTTGCGAGGCCGCCGCACAGCCGATGGTTGTCATCGGAGGTAGGAGGTGCAATCGTCGAGGTGGAGCTGCCACCGTCGTCGTTGTCACCACCGCTGCCGTTTCCTTGGTGAGATTGTATTTCCTGTCTTCATTTTCGTGTCTGGTTGGTCTGCTTTGTTGGGAATAAGGCAAGGTTGGCTTTTGTACTCAGATCAGTGGATCACCGTCGTGCTTCGTGTCAGAGCGCCCAGGATCTGAGCGTCATCTTCACCTCAGCCCGTGTTCCTGAAGCTTCTCTTCAATTCTTGCTAAACTCTCGGTGAGCATCTCTGTTTCTCTGTTCAGTTTCTCGATTGTTTTGTTTCGATTTGTGAGTGCTGACTTCTTCATCACCTTCCTTCAATGGTCAGATTCGCATTGAGCCACTGCATTGTGAGCAGGTTCAACCGGTCGCGCCGTCGTGCTTGGGGTCAGCTCACCGATCTTCTCGTCGGAGAGCTTCCCATGCCATCGACATCGTCGGCTGTTTGTTGAACCAAGCTGTGGTGAGCTCTATTCTCTTGTTCCTGCGCCATTCCAGTCGTTCAGCAAGTTTCGTATGTCGTGGCTGCGAAATGATGCTGAAGTATAGGTTTACTGTTGTGTGCAGAGATCGTTCCCTTCAGGCCAAGGTCACGCGGAGTCGGTTGTGACCGAACCCAAGTTCGCGGTTGTTTGGTCATCTCGAGTTCACCTTCGATCTTCATCTCTGCAGCTTTGCTTCAACCTTGTCTCAAGTTTTGGTGAGCACTTCTGCCCCTTTGTTTCCTTTCCCGTTTATTCGGTCGATCTGTCGCTCATGTGGTGTCGAGTTTGATTTCAGGGCATAGACATGTTGAATTGGCTGTGTCCAAGCTCCAAATCGTCTCTTGTGGACCGATCTGTTGAGTTGTGGAATCCGATTTAGTTTTGGGGCAGGGACACACTAGTTCGGCTGTGTCCAGGCCCCGAATCCTGTTCCGCCAGCTTTTCCGTGTTTTGCTGTGATCGGGCCAGTTTGGGTCTGGGACACACGGGTTTGGTTGTGTCCCGACCCCAATTCTGTTGTTGTCAGGTGTTCTGTGGGTATTCTGTTGGTGCTGCAACAATCGGCCTAGTTTTAGGTTGTGGTCACACAGGTATGTCCGTGTCCAAGCTTTGTTTCATGGGCTGTCGGGCGGGCTGTGGCCATGCCGCGGGTCACGCAACGGACACCATCTCCAGGCCTTCGGACATGCACGCAAGGTTTGGCTGTGACCCAGTTCTTGGTCACACAGCCGTGACCTTGTCCAACACCAGTTCGTTCTCTAGTTCTGCAACTGGTGACCATCACGTGGGTCATGTGGCAGGCACCGTGTCCAAGCCCTTGGACACATGTCCACCGTCCGGTTGTGACTGGCTCGTGGTTACGTGTCTGTGATCGTGTCCGGACCTCAGTTCGCATGTAATTGGGTCGAGTGGTAATCGATGTCAGGTCGCGTGTCGATTAATGTGTCCCAGCCCCAGGTCACACGCAGTCGGTCAACGGTGATCGATTTCCAGGACATGTCATTGTGACTGTGTCCTATCCTCAAATCACTCCCGATCGAGTCAGTTGGTGATTCAACCTCGGGACACGTCGTTGTGACCGTGTCCCAGCCCCAGATCTTTTTTGTTCGGGCCAACATGTGACCGGAGCCCTGGCCATGTGCCGTCTATCGTGTCTGAACCCTGAATCTCACGCGTTCGGCCCAGTCTGTGTTTTTCCCTCGAGACACAATCGGGAGACCGTGTCCTGGAGCCTGTTCTTGTTTGATCCGTGTATCTGTTAGTAGAGTTCGTTCTAGTAGTTGTTGAGTCATTTTTTTCAGTTTTTCACCCATTTTTCGTGCCTTTTGTCCAGCTAGAGATGTTGTTGAGTTCTTGAAGATTGTTCTGCACGAGGACCTAGATCTTAGACGGGATTTCGACTCAAAAGGCAAGCTGCGCTCCTTGACCAAACTTTGATCCTAGTTTTTAAACTGTATTTTTTGTTTGAAACCATAATTTGCATACCAACTATTTTAAAATATGCTAGCAACATTCCTAAGCCATGCCTATTTATCATTCCACATATTAAGAGCCCTAGGATTGCTTTAGTACTATTACTTTACTTTTATGCTTAGCCATGCTTAGTTGCATATGTTTACGATACTTCACACTTATCACTATAAATATAGAATTTGTGTTAAATGCTTTCGAACCGTGATTCAAATGTGTGAGTTTTGCGAATAACTCTATACAAACTATTTAATGGGGGCGAGCTGGAGTATGAGGTACTGGGGGACTCTTGGGAAGTCTCTATGGGCGTACCTATTGCGGGTACACATGAGGTTCCGGCTTGGACCTTTTGAGAGGTTTGCTGGTTGTTGGAGTTGAGGATGGAGAGAGAGCCTGCCTTGGCATATAAGGACCAAGTCTTTTGAGCTTTGTACCCTCAGTAGCCAATCATGCACATCACGTTACCCTCTATGGGCAGAGGCTTGATTTTGAAGCTTGCCGATACTGGTTCTTTACCCGTGTGTTCGCATTGTTGTGTTAGTGTGGTGCCGAGTTACGACTCTCCATATGAGATCGAGATACCCCAACTGATCAGTGGCAGGTTTCTCACAGCTCTAGGACCTGGCTGTCTAGGCGACTAAGATACCTATCCTGGAAGACGGGTAACGCCAGTTAAAGCTTATGGATAGGTCTTGTGTGTCTGTTGGGATCACGACGGTGGTTCTCGACCGCACTTCTTGTGGGTCCAAATGCATACACTTTGCAGAGTTACAGTCAATGCGCATTGCCACGTTCTTTGGAAGGACATTGCCTGAGATGTACTCCTCGTTGAATAGTTTTGTTTTCATCCCTCTACCTCTATTTTGAAATGTTTTGGACTTCGGCCTTTGAGCTGTGGCTAGGTGTGGAGGTTACAACGGCATTTAAAATGAACCCTCGTTTGGGATAACGAAGATCCCTGCGGTGCAAGATAATAAAATTGGACTGTTTTAAAATAAAACTTCTTGCACCATTAAAATAAAATATTTTGAACTTGCATTTAGCACTTGAGCCAGCTTTCATCCTTCGAAATATCCTTTGCATGCATACATTGTTGTTACGTAGTGCGCGGTTTGCTGAGTATTCACATACTCATGGCTTTTTATGCTCTTCTTTTTCAGAGGTCAGCTAGAAGAACGTTCTCGTCCACTTCCTAGCTGTGGTTTGAGGTTCGCTCTTGCACTCGAGTTGCCTGTGGAGGAAGAGGTTTGTCTTGGTGCTTGCTCCCGCTTGTTGTTCCTACTGCTGTTTCAGTTTCTGGTTTCTCAGTAGTTTTGTTCCACCTTCAGATGTTCAGTAAGTTTTATGGATGATCCCGTTGAATTAATTTATCTTATCCTTATTTATTCATTCCGTTATGGTTTCTTGATTGCTCATTTGTGATAAACTTGCTTGCCAACCTCCTAGGATTGGCGAAAGCACGTGAGACGGGGTCTTATCAAAAGGTAAGAAAACCTGGTCGTTACAGGCACCGCCTTACTTCTTTGACCCCGAGTCGAGCACCACCTTCGGTCGACCAACCTCCGAGCATGAAGATTCCTGATATTGTGTGGCAGGCATGGTCTGTTGGATGGTGGAGGGAAAAGTTGACTTTGTCCCACCCGTGCTGGATAAAGGACGAAGACAAAGACAACGACACGATGATCTGGCGCTCAAAAGGTGCCAGGCGTAATAACTCCAGATGCTTGTAGTCCCACTCGTCAGAGGTCAGCCGATTACTTGGGCACCAAACCATTGTATCCCCAGTTTGTCACACCCGGTTTTAAGGCTAAAACCAAGTGACCCTTGATGTGTGCCCAAGAATCAAGTTTCACACATAAAGTGATTTCATTAATGGTAAAATAGAACAATGTAACGATTAAAGAGAATATAAGCAATTACCGAATGCGGCGGAAAAGAAAACCAAGCATAACGTAGCTTCCACAAGCAGTCGACCAGAGAGACAGTATGCCTAGACTTCAACTCCTGAGTCTTCAAAAACTTCTCAACTTTTCTTTCAACTGAGCAGCATTTATAAAGGCAAGGTTGAGTACGGGATGTACTCAGCAAGTGTTGGAAAAGATGACATGTGGCAACAAATAAGGGAAATGCAATATAGGCTTCTTTTGCATAAAAGCTCACAATAGAGACACACTTCCTATTAAGCACCTATTTATTAAGTGATAGATATCGCACGCATAATCCAACATACCTATAGCCTACCCGGCTGTAGCACCAACATAAGAACCAACCACAGTCTCCCACTGTGATCCACTAACATCATCAAACCATACCCAATCCCACTAATCATGTGACGGTCCATGCAATGCTCATGACCCAGCACGGCTATCATAACAGTTTTAACTCTGCAGAGGTTGTACACATTCCCCACGAGAAGTGATTTCACCTCCTGTTTCCAAGTGGACTAAAAAATCTCCATTCCGTATGTGCCAGCTCCGCAATCGCACACTTCCTTTGGTGTGAAGGCCAGAAGATCACTTCAAAGCTTTTCCATGGCTTCCTTCAGCCTGTATATGCTCACTGAGGTTTCACCTGTCAGGAAACTAATTGTAACTCGAGAGGCCCCCTCTTGTGCCAAATAGTTCTCGGGAGTACCCCTCCCTTCCCACACATCTCGCTCCAGGCGGATCTAGGCCTAACCGGTTTTCCTCACTCCACTAGCTGACACGCACAGAACTGGCCTCCACCACTTACTACGCCAGGCCACACCCATATTTGGCTCATGGTTGTACGATTGCACATGGGTGGTCGCTCCACAAACCGGTCTTTAGATTTGAGAAGATAACATACCAAAGGACAGTGCCGGTAACCCTGCACACAGCCTTACACCAACCATATCACCCAAATCACTAGTCTTTAAATATCTTTTAAATAACCCATTAATCCTTGTGAAGCAAGTATGATAATAAATCTAGTTAATATCACCCATCCAGACAATAGCAAGCTAAGTATGTAATCTACCCAACAAAAAGATAAACTAGTGTGACAAGGCAAAATAAAGAAACACTAGGTAATCCTAACAATAGGTGCGCAATCAATTTCACGCAAGCATTCAATCTACAAGATAGGGGTTTTATAAAGTAGGCACAGGATGGTCAAGGACACATGCCTTTGTAATTATATTGTTGCTCAATAATCTTGAAGTTGTGATTCTTGAAGTCCTTGCAAGGCGGATCTGAAGTTGATTTGTCTAAGCACGCAGGCAAAACAGACAAGGAAACACAATTCAATCACAAACATGCATACAATAAAAGAGAATCAATAGGATAATGACATTAATGCATAGGTAATTTTGATACAATCATTTTGGCGTAAGAATCACTTAAATCGAGGCTACGGCTGAAAAATTATGGTGTTTATATTGTTCAGGAACTAATCTATAATTAAATTAAAGTTCCAAGGGCTTGGGTGCAAATTACTAAGTTAGAATAGTAAGATGCATTAATTAATATAAAACAAGGTTAAAAATAGAATTTATTAATTTTTAGTGAATATTTAATAAATTATTAAAGTTATGTAAAAAGATATTAATATCATTATTATTTATATTAATGTTATCCTTAATAATAATATTATTATTGACAATATTATTATAATAATATATTTTTTATTAAAAGATACTATTGTTATAAATAAATTTATTAGTAATAGTATAAATATTAATAATTTTATCTTTTCTACTATTATTATATTATTATTCGTAAATAAATTTATTAGTATAATTATTATTACCTTGTAATATTAATATTTGCTATCGCTATTATATTTTATAATTATTAATAATTATCTGAATTATCATTAATATTATTATTATCATTAGCATTGTTACATAATATTTGTTATTGTAATTATTCTAACTATTATTATTATTATTATTACTATTATTATTATTATTAATATTATTATCGGCAATATAAATAATATTATGGTTATATTATACTATTAATTTTATTTTTATTATCATTATTAATGGTGTTAGTATATTTATTATCATGATAATTATCATCATTATTATTACTATTAATGGGGCTAATCTGTAATTAAAATTAAGTTCTAAGTACCTATCTGTAATTTATGAAATTAATTAAGGACTAAAAAGTAATTACAAAAAAGTTTAGAGGCTAAAATGTTAATTTGTCCTAGGGCGGGGACTGTTTTGTAATTAAATAAAAATACAAGGGATGTTCTGTAAAATTAATATAATTAGTTATTATTAAATAATTATTATAATTATTTTCCAAATTAATACTATTATTAATTATTTTATTATTAGATTAATTAACAGATTATCCGAATTTAATTATCCTAATTTCTAATCAATTTTTAATTAAAAGGATCTGCTGACATCATCATGACCTCAAGGGATGCAGGAAACAATTTTGAGTTAGTTGTATGTGTGAATTCCTTGGATTAATCTGGGCCCTTGATTTCAAAAAGGACGAATATGATAAATTGGCCTACGTGGCATCATCTTGGCTCTCGGCTTTTGTTCCAAAGGATAGGATTTAATGATCTAATTAATCTAGGCTCTTGATTTCAAAATGGGCGAATCTGATGAATTGGCCTACGTGGCATCATCTGGGCTCTCGGATTTTGATCCAAAGGATAAGATTAATCTAGGCCCTTGATTTCAAAATGGACGAATTTGATAAATAGGCCTACGTGGCATCATACGACAGGAAGGGATAAAAGCCTCCTTTCTCTTCGCCCTGGGGTCGAGGCTGCGTACCAGATAAGCTACTAACACATGTGTTTTCGATTCTTCCCTTCTCCTCACCTGAAAGGATCAAGTGACCAAGAAAGAGGGGTTAAATCGGGCACTTACACTACTAGGTCAAATTTTTTCTCTTTCTAGCTTCTAGCAAAACTAGCAAGCAACTTTTAGCAAGAAAGGTCTAGAGAAGAGAAACAAGCTAGAAGACAACCTATCAAGCTAGAAAGCAATCCGGCATGAGAGCCACTAAGAAAAGCAACTAAACAACCTATCGCACTACTCACAAGAAAGTAAATGCAGTAAAAGAAGGGTGACAGAGATGCTCAGCGATTTTTCCCGAGGTCTCGAAAGGAAGACGCCTTCCCCTAATCTTTGTTGAAACACTCTCGTCGGAGTCTTGGTTTCTTCCGTCGTTCTCGGAACGATGCTCACAAGGATACGCTTCACTCCCAGAGTGAAGATACCAGCGCCCCGGCTGTAGCAAACAATACCCAAACGCTAGAGCAAGCCTCCAAAGCTCGGGCGCTCACTCTTGGTGTCTCTTTCAAGCGAAGGACTTGGAATTGCGTACAAACTTGATGTCAACTTCTACAATCTCCTCAGAAGCTCGGGCAACAACGCCTAACTGGTCTAGGCTTCCATACACCAAGAGTAACAAGCCGAAGACTCTTCTCTCAGCCTCACAAGCTCTAAGAATGTGTGGATGCTCTTTGCTACTCTTGACAAGCACTCAAGATCTCACTAGATGCTCTCTTGTGCTCTCTTGATGAACTTTGACTCACAACAAATGATCTCCAACAGTTTTGACCGCGAGCTAGCTCCACAATAGCTCTCCCAATGGTTTAAATAGGTCCCAAGCCTTGAAACAACCTTTAAGAGCCGTTGCCAAAAAGCTGTCTGCTTTTTGCGGTCACCAGACTATCCAGTGACTGGGACAACTGGACTGTCCAGTGACTCCTGGTCTTCAACTAGAAGAAAACATCCTCTCTAGAATCCATTCCATGTGACACCGAACTGTCCAATTTATATCATCACCAGACTGTCCGATGTACTTCTCTTTTGGACTCCCAGAGACATCTCTTCTGGACACCTCCTCCGGTGCACACTGGACTATCCTGTCTCTGGCCGACGGACTGTCCGGTGACTCCTTTCTGATGACTCCAGAGAGCACCTCTCTCTGAACTTTGAGGTCCTGCACTCATCAGACTGTCCGGTGACTTTCGTCAGACTGTTCGGTGACTCCAGCTTCATTGCCTCCAGAAAACATCTTCTGTGGACTTTAGCTGTGACCCTCACCGGACTGTCCGGTGAAACCGACGGACTGTCCGGTGACCTTTTTGACTGCTGTAACTTGACTTTCTCAAGATCTTCAAGCTTCTGACTGCAACTCTTGACATCTTCAAGCTTCCACTGATCACTCAAGTGCCTTAGAGAACCTAGAGCATCCACACACCCTAATACTTGTAAAACCGAGACAAGTGACCCGACCCCTCTTAATAGTATCGGTGTTTCCTATAGACTCAAGGCCTAAAAACTAAGCCACACATGGCTCTAGATCATTCTTAGCCTTGGACCAGCTCCCTCCTTAGAAACACGTCAGAGACTTGAACAACCTTGAAGAAACCAACTCATAAAAGTGTAGAATAGTGATGACAAACTTGCATCCAACGAGTTACTTCATGGTTCTCATTCAATCACCAAAATCATTCATACCTTTGAGGGGCTTCATGAAGCTAACAATCTCTCCTTTTTTGGTGATTGATGACAACCATGATGCAAATAATCGAGATGATACAAAAGATAGAAATGAAAGCACGAGACAACCTTAAAGAAAAGAATAGGCGCAAGTTGTCTTACCATCTCTTGCCAAGAAGTCCACAAATATGCACGAGGTTTCATGCCTTAGCTTCGGAGCTCTCCCTTGATAAGTGCATTGCTTACTCTCTTCATATTCCTTAATTTGATTTGCTGATAGTGGCTTCAATCATCTTCAAACTTTCGGCTCTCTCTACCCGTCTCCTATAAATAGAGAATAACCACAAGATGAGTAGAGGGGAAAAGGGTAGTAATCAACAGATTTAGAGGGATAGGAAAGATTACTCCCTTCTTTGTTTTCTTGGACCACTACATCTTGTCACAAATCTCTTTCTTGATCATCATCCATCATCTTCATTTCTTCTCCATTTTTCTCCCCAGTCTTCATGTCCTTCATTGATCATCATCTTCTTCTTTGAGCATCCGCGATCATTTTCACTTATCTTCATTTGATCATTTCCATTTCTCTCCCCCTTTGTCATCTATCAACCAAAAAGAAAAACCACAACGAAGGAGAATACAATAGAATAATAAACATGATGAGATATGAGACAATATTATCAGATCTTTTCTTTTTCGATTCTTTTCTTGCTCATCAACTCCTTATGTCTTGATCGTCTTCTTTATTCAAGGCTCCTTCTCCCCCTCAAGTTAGCGTCCATCCTACAAAAATGGTTATCAAAGAAACTTCCTCTTCTCTCAACAGAAGAGGGGTTAGTGATGCATATGGGAATGTATGAATCATAGTCTTTGAGCCGCGTAAGCAGATTTAACCTTAGAGCTTGAAAGATCGTGATTCAATGGCATAAAGATCACAATTGCTATGAAGGAGCATAGGCGCAATCAACTTATATCGTTTATGAGTAACTCCCCTAGATTCGTGCTTGACGTCAAGACACTAGATGCAATGCATGAAATGCACATGAATGTAAAACAAAAATAAAAGATGTATGCACATGATGAAGGACTAGAAAAGAAATACCCTCATCACATTTGAATCCCTTCACATGCTTACTCACAATTACTCTCATCTCCTAGCCTTGGGCACCCCATGAACAATCTTTCCAAGCTCTCCATGATCATTGCTATCTTGAAAGGGTTAGATGATGGTCCTACAAAACAAGAAGAACAACAAAAACAAAGCAAACACAAGCAAACAAATATATACAAAGAAAATGCTAAGCTTTGTAGGCTACTCAAGTGAAGTTCAAAAGATCAAGAATGTTGATCTCTCCTCTTAGCATGTTGAAATTCTTCTCATCAAGCGGTTTTGTGAATATGTTAGCCAATTGATCATTTGTCCTTACACTTATAAGCTCGATATCTTTCTTGGCAACATGATCCCTTATAAAGTGATGCTTCACCTCAATATGTTTAGCATGCCCATGATCACCCTTATGAAGCGCCATATTGATAGCACTCTCACTATCAGAATAGAGAGGGATTTGGTTGTACACAAATCTATAATTCATGAGAGTTTGCTTCATATAGAGGAGTTGAGTACTACAACCTCTGGCTGCCATATATTCTGCTTCGGCCATTGAGAGAGCCACGATATTTTGCTTCTTAGAGCTCCAAGCAACCAATGATCTCCCAAGGAATTGACATCCACCGGAGGTGCTCTTTCTACTCACTTTGCAATCGGCGAAGTCCAAATCAGAGTAGCCAACAAGATCAAAGCCTCCATCTTTTGAATACCAAAGGCCCATAGTTGGTGTATACTTGAGGTACCTAAGAATCCTTTTGACAGCCTTGAGAAGAGATTCTTTAGGGTTAGCTTGATAACGAGCACATAAGCATACACTGAACGCAATATCCGGGTGAGAAGCGGTAAGATATAATAGAGAACCAATCATAAATTGATAAAGCTTTTTACCAACCGATTTACCACTCTCATCCGGGTCAAGAATACCATTTTTGGCCATTGTAGTCTTGATTGGCTTTGAATCCTCCATTCCGAAGCGCTTGAGGAGATTTCTTGTATACTTCTCTTGATAGATGAATGTTCCATCTTTCATTTGCTTGACTTGAAATCCAAGGAACAAATGAAGCTCACCTATCATAGATATCTCAAATTCTTTGGCTATTAGATCACAAAATTTAGCATTACAAGCTTCATTAGTAGAACCAAAGATAATATCATCCACATATATTTGATAAATAAAGAGATCATTATCAACATGTTTAGTAAAGAGAGTGTTATCAATACTCCCTATCTTAAAGCCCTTTTCGGTGAGAAAATCTCTTAGCCACTCATACCATGCCTTTGGTGCTTGCTTGAGTTTATACAACGTCTTCTTCAACTTGAAGACGTAATTGGAATGCTTGAGATCCTCGAACCCGGGTGGTTGCTCAACATAAGGCTGCTCATTAATATACCCGTTAAGGAAAGCACTTTTCACATCTATTTGATATAATTTAAAGTTAAAATGTGAAGGTTAAGCGAGTAAGGTTTGAATTGACTCAAGTCAAGCCACGGAGGCAAATGTCTCGTCGAAGTCCACCTCCTCAACTTGAGAATAACCCTTGGCGACAAGTCTTGCTTTGTTACTCACGACATTCCCGTTCTCATCTTGTTTGTTCTTGAAGACCTATTTGGCACCAATGATGTTCTTTCTCTTCGGCCTCTTCATCAATTCCCACACATGATTCCGCTCGAAGTTGTTGAGCTCCTCTTGCATAGCCAACATCTATTTGTTATCTTTCACCGTCTCATCAATGTTCTTGGGCTCTATCAAAAACACAAAAGAGAAATTCTCACAAGCAATGTTAGCCACATCATCATTGTTAGTATAATTTGGCTTATATTAATTTGTCTTAGTCTTTAACCCTTGAGAGGGACTCCCAATAATCAAGTCACTTCCGTGAGCTCAAAGAATGGGTTTGTACCTCTATGGAGCCTCTTGATATGATGCTTGCGGTGGAGAGACATCTTGTGCATTTTATATGGCTTGCTCCTTGGAGATGACAGTGTTTTGTAGTCGGAGCGGAGAGCTGCAATCTTTTTTAATTCTTGATGTCATTGTTGGACATGATAGTGTACCACTTGATGTAGGCGATCTTTGATATCTTGGGGTAGAAGGCACTTGAGGTGGCTCTCTTGGTGCTCGAACACTTGATGATTCTCCCACTTGAGTTGTTGATGTAGTGTTCTCATGTAAAGTCGTGTAGTAGTCTTTCGGAGGCGGAGTAGAAGAGTTATCATCTCTTGGTAGAGCTTCTCCTACGGGCATTTTCTGCATTGCCTCCTCCAAGTGTTCATCATCATCTACATCACAACTATAAGATTCTTTGTTCTCTTGAGAACCATTAGTTTCATCAAATTGCACATCACATGATTTCTCAACAAATCTGGTAGTTGCATTAAAAACACGATAAGCTTTAGAGTTACCGGAATATCCGACAAAAAATCCAATGTCGGTCCTCTTCTCAAACTTACCAAGCCTCTTCCTCTTCTTGAAGATATAGCATTTACATCCAAAGACCTGGAAATAGCCCACATTTGGCTTTCTTCCCACCAATAACTCATAAGGGGTCTTCTTCAAGAGGCGATGTAGATAAACACAGTTTTAATTATAACAAGCCGTGTTGATGGCTTCAGCACAAAACCTCTTCAGAGTCCTATATTCATTCAACATAGCCCTAGCAAGCGTGATGAGAGTCCAATTCTTTCTCTCTACAACACCATTTTGTTCCAAAGTGTAGGTGGCCGAGAACTCATGCTTGATGCTCCGTCCTATTATCACTTCTAATGTTCTTGATCTTAGCTTCGAATTCATTTTGAGCTCTCTTAGCAAACCTCTTGAAATTTGTGATGGTTTGAGCTTTGTATTCTAGAAAGATGGTCCATGTATACTGAGAAAAGTCATCAACAATCATCATACAATAGAGATTACCTGCAAGACTCTTGTAAGTTGTTGGTTTAAAAAGATCAACATGGAGTAGCTCTAGAGGTCTTGAAGTAGACATTATGGTCTTGCACGGACGAAGAGTTGCAACTTGCTTTTCCACTTGACATGCACTACACAACTTGTCCTTTTCAAAAGTGACATCTTGAATTCCAAGAATTAAGCTCTTTTTGGTGACCTTCTTCAATTGACCCATTCTAATATGAGCAAGCCTCCTATGTCACAACCATCCTTTGGAGGACTTAGCAATGAGACAAGTTTGCGGCACAACTTTGCTTGAAGAGAAATCCACAATATAGAGATTGTTGTGCCGAAAACCATTGAATGTGAGGCCCAAAGATTTGTTGATCAATTTAGCACCCTTATCATTGAAGAAGCATGTGAAACCAAGATCGCACAGTTGAGAACCCGAGAGAAGGTTGAAGCTCAATGATTTCACTAGCATGACATTAGAGATTGTCAAGTCATTAGATATAGCGACTTTGTCCAAGCTCTTGATTCTTCCCTTGAAATTGTCTTCAAAAGTCACTTTATCTTTATCCTCATCTTCATTGATGGTGGTGAACATCTTGTGATTGCCGGTCATGTGTCAAGTACAACTGCTATCAAGGACCCAAAGTTTGCCACCATTCTTGTAGTTCACCTTGCTAGAAGCCATGAAATATGAGGTGTTAGTATCCAAAATATTGCTAGATTTACTTGTATTGACCTCAACAATAAGAGCAACTTCTTGAGGTGAATTTTGTTCCTCCGAGCGCTTGATATGATCCTTCCATGTGTCAACTTTCTTCTTGTTTTCTTCATCCATGGTGATATGACGCTTCTCATAAGAATTGATCCAACCTACAAGCTTATCAATGCGAGTGCACAAATCTTTTGGAGTTTCATTAGATAAGACAATAATATTATCATACTCATCACATAGAACTACATAAGAGTCCTCTATCAAACTACTAGCAATAGCATTATCATCAAGAAGTAAATGAGAGCTAGTATAAGTAGAATCTATGCAAATCATGGGCTCAAGAGTGTGATGAGCATGTACTCCAATGATCTTGCTTGAGGTGTAAACATTTAGATTTGCCTTCTTAGATGAAGCTTAATGAGAGACACAAGAGTTAGAAATCTTGCTTGAGAGAAACTTCTTGATGAATTCATCATGAGAGATCTTAACTGCTCCTTTAAAGGAATTAATCTTTTCAACAAGATCATGCAATCGTAGCATAGTAGCACCTATAGATTCACCATCAAGAGTTTCAAAATGAGTGTAGGCATCTATGAGCTCAAGATAAGTAAAATTTACATTCATGATAGCACTTAAAGAGTTGCTAGATGAAGAGTTTGTGGAGTTATTCATGTTAGCACTCGAATTCTCCAGTTTTGTGGCATATAGGTAGCTTAGCAAGTGATTCTTCAATGAGCCACTACCGAACCCCGATGAAGAACTTGTCTCCATCACTCTTGATCACTTCTCAAAGGCAGTTAAGCCTAAAAATGAGCACTTGGCTCTGATACCACATGAAATGATCAAGTGACCAAGACGGGGGGTTGAATCGTCACTTACACCAATAGGCCAAATTCTTTCTCTTCCTAGTTTCTAGCAAAACTAGCAAGCAACTCCTAGCAAGAAAGGTCTAGAGAAGAGTAAAACAAGCTAGAAGACAATCTATCAAGCTAGTAAGCAATCCGGCACGAGAGCCACCAAGAGAAGTAACTAAACAACCTATCGCACTACACACAAGAAAGTAAATGCGGTAACTAAAAAAAAGGGTGATAGAGATGCTCAGCGATTTTTCCCAAGGTCTCGAAAGGATGACACCTTCCCTTAATCTTCGTTGAACCACTCTCGTCGGAGTCTTGGTTCCTTTCGTCGTTCTCGGAACGATGCTCACAAGGGTACGCTTCACTCCTAGAGTGAAGAAACCAGCGCCCCGGCTGTAGCAAACAATATCCAAACGCTAGAGCAAGCCTCCAAGGCTCGGGTGCTCACTCTTAGTGTCCCTTTCAAACGAAGGACCTAGAATTGCGTACAAACTTGATGTCAACTTTCACAATCTCCTCAGAAGCTCGGATAACAACGCCTAACCGGTCTAGGCTGTCATACACCAAGAGTAACAAGCTGAAGACTCTCCTCTCAGCCTCACAAGCTGTAGGAATGCGTGGATGCTCTTTACTACTCTTGACAAGCACTCAAGATCTCACTAGATGCTCTCTTGTGCTCTTTTGATGAACTTTGGCTCACAACAAATTATCTTCAACTGTTTTGATCGCGAGCCAGCTCCACAACAGCTCTCCCAATGGTTTAAATAGGTTCCAAGCTCTAAAACAACCGTTAAGAGCCGTTGTAAAAAAGATGTCTGCTTTTTGTAGTCTCCAGACTGTCCGGTGATTAACCACTGGACTGTACGGTGACTCTTGGTCTCTAACTAGCAGAAAACATGCTCTCTGTAATCCATTCCAAGTGACACAGGATTGTCCGATTCATACCATCACTGAACTATTCGGTGTCCATCTCTTTTGAATTCCCAGAGACACATCTTCTAGACACCTCCTCCGACGCTCACCGGACTGTTCGATCTCCGGCCGACGGACTGTCCGGTGGCTCCTTCCTGATGACTCCAGATAGCACCTCTCTGGACTTCGAGCTCTTACACTCACCGTACTGTCCGGTGACTCATGTTGGACTGTTCGGTGACTCTAGCTTCACTACTTCCAGAAAACATCTTCTCTGGATTTCAGCTGCGACCCTCCCCGGACTGTCCGGTGACACTGATGAACTGTCCGGTGACCTCTTCGACTGCTGGAACTTGACTTCCTTAAGATCTTCTAGCTTTCGACTGCAACTCTTGACATCTTCAAGCTTCTACTAATCACCCTAATTTTTGTAAAATCGAGATGAGTGACCCGATCCCTCTTAATAGTACATGTGTTTTCTATAGGCTCAAGGTCTAAAAACTAAGCCACACATGGCTCTAGATCATCCTTAGCCTTAGACTAGCTCTTTCCTTGGAAACATGTCGGGGACTTGAACAACCTTGAAGAAACCAACTCGTAGAAGTGTAATAGTGATGACAAACCTGCATCCAACGAGTTAGTTTATGGTTCTTATTCAATCACCAAAATTATTTATACTTTTGAGGGGCTTCAATGGTCATGAAGCTAACACCACCGCCACTTCTCCACTAAGCAAGATTTTAAGCCACGTGTTTGGGTGGGCTTTTAGCTTATGTCCACTCATAATCGACTTAATCATATCCAAGCAGGGCCTAAGGAGGGGGCCGATCTAATCCTGGCCACTGCTTTCGGATCCAAGGGCCAAGGGGTTGAGGCTGCCGGCTGGCTGGCAGCCAGAGGCCGACGCGGCAGCGGCCATGGCTGGTTCGCCCGAGGCGGCCGTTCCCGGCGCTCTGGTGGCCGGATATGGATGGGAAGCGGCTCCAAAGGAAGAGGAGCTCGAGGGGATGCTCACTGAGGAGTCGTGTAGCGGCGGCGATGGCGACGTGCTTCGTC
>BCLH01000025.1:327294-337611 GCA_001602315.1 Zoysia pacifica
GCTAATAAGAGAAAATAGCTGATTTGGTTGAGGCTGCACTATTAAGAGTCTGCATTATTAGATAAGCTTCAACAGCAGGGCATACTCTGTGTGCTGTTCACGGGTATGATATATAGCTTTAAGCTAGCTATGGAGTATAGAATCAGATTACCAAAATGGCAAATAAGAAACCCTTTACCAAATTGAAAGTACAAGCTGCCTATATCACATTCATATGCCTCCAAATGTAAAACAAATAGAAATTTACTAGTTTGTGTCATAACCATGAAAATTGGCAAAGTAAAGTGTTTTTTTAAGTTTCCTTTACAACTAATTGAAGATAGTTGACACTAAATTATGAACAAAGGATTGAAATACAATATTCATGATCATCAATGAAGTCAGATTCATAACTATCCTTACCAGAAGTAAGCTCCTCGTCAGTGTTAGATTGTCCAACATCTTCTCTATAAGATTCTTTAGTTATCACAATAAAGAATAGCTTAGCAATCTAAAATTATTAAAATCTGAACAATATGATCCATCTATAAGAAGAATACAAATCATCATTAACAGCACCTTCTCTGCCGCTTCCCCAGATGTAATGTCCAGACAGATGAATAAAACTCTGGTCAATCACTGAGAACAAGACATCCTCAACCTCCTCGATCTCAACCTCAAGATGACACATCTCAGCCAATTTTGGATTCAAACTGCAAAGCTTGATGGGACCTTGTTGCCAACATTACATTGTAGCACCATTCTTATTGCAGCATCATAGTTGCCGAGTGTAGCCTATAAATACAGAAAGGAAAGCTGCTCATTGTTGATGCATAGAAGAAAACAGATCAAGAAGACAAGAGTCATTTGGATTATACCCACCCTCAGTGGAGGACTCACCGGAAAACCCACCAAGTGTGTCCTCACCAGATTGCTTTGTGAATCTTTCTCTTCTTTAATATGCTTTTTAAGCATATAAATGATATGTTAATGTACTTACAAAAAAATTCTTGCTCTATACTCAAATTGAACAGAGAGATAAATAATATATAAAGTGCATACGGGGCAGATTACAATGCCTTGAATTTTTTTTGTGAAGTTAATTGATAACATCGATGATGTACACCATAAATTTTGTTTCTTGTTTGTTACCAACATGGTTAGTAATATAAAATCAACTAATCCATATTGGATTCACTCTTTTTTTTTTAACTTTTATATAAGTATGTAAGTGTTTTTATTGCGTGAATAATTTGCGATTGTTACTTATACTTACCTCTAACTAACATGAAGAGTTTTTTTAAAAAAAGAAACTTATTGCCAATAGTCACCGTCTTTAGGATTGACAAAAAATTATTCTAGAATGTCTATAGCTTAGAGTAATTCATAACTCTTTAAAATACTATGGATATTTGAGATAATATATTTATATTAAAGATTCGTATATCATTTACTGTAGCTAATGTATATCGTGCCATTTATCACTCCTTACTTTTTTATTCTTTTTATTTAACTCGTCATACAGTTTCAAACTTGCTTCTTCCTAAAATAATTGTAAGAGAGATCGTGGATATAATGTAGAACAATATAATATGTATTATGTTTTACTTTTAAAATAGTTTTAAAGTTATAATAAATAATATGTATAAATAGTTAATCATCCTATATAGTTTTTAAGCTAGGCCATATGGAGAATTTGGAGGGCTTTGATACGAATCAAAACGCCTAAGTTACAGTTCGGGGTACCTACATCACCCATGCCAAAGAAAAATAACAGTCAGGTCGTCGTTCTACCTCAGAGAACAGTTGTCCGGTAGAGCTGGCGGGAGATGGCAGCCAGAGGAGGGATTCTAGGTCATCAGGGATAGCTGAGAGTCAGGTTTAGGAGGCAGCGGTACCTTAGCATGAGGAGGAGAACGATCTCTGCAGTGTCTGTCGAACTCACCGCCGTCGGTGAAAAAAAATTGACCAAAATTCAGTGAATTTCACCAATATTTGGTTCTATTGGTGATGGCTGGTATTTGCTTCTACGGGTAAATTTTGGCTGGTTTTGATATTTTTTTAATCAATAATTTATCATTTTTGATATTTTGTCTCAATTTTAAGGAATTTTGGACCGAAGTCATTTGATGGGCCTCTACTGTCCTTGTCCTGCTCAAAGAAAAGGGTGGGAGGGGAGATGAAGAGCTTATCTAGCGCATCTGCACGCAAATAATTGAAAGCCTGTTTCATGTGTCTAACGTCCATCTTGGAAGAAGCAGAGAATTTGGCTTGTAAGCCCACGCGATGGTCCAAATCATGGCTTGTTTTTCATCACTAAAGAAATAAACCAGTAATCTTCCTCGCCCTGGAGAAAGAAAAACAAATGGACACCTGCCCTCCACCCTGGAAATGGCACCACAGTCTTCTTTTAAAAAGGGGATTTGGTTGCTATCAAATTTAATGGTACAATAATGTTTTTTGTGATCGTCTAGTTTCCATTTATTTACTACAGTGATGGTCCATTTATTTAATAGTACATTGTGTATTTTCTTGGGACCAACTTATAAGTAAAAGTCTAATTCCTGAAGACATTGCAAATGAAAATTTTCTTTGACATCAAATTAATAATGTGTAGAATTTGCGTAGGTAGTAACTTGTATTTATACGTTGCCATATGTCACCTTCTCTAGTACTATTTATGAACACCAAAAAAAATAAATAGCAAAGAAACAAAACTACATGACACGTTTTCTAGGCACAAAAAAAAAATCTAGCATCTCAAGCATCAAAGTCAACAGAAGCAACCAAAAATTAGGGCTCCTTGAGTTGGTTCCATGTGATAGATATCTATCTATGCTTTTTAATGATGTTAACATATAAAATAGTACTAGGGTACATGCATATGTCTACACAATCAAATGATGTGATATCTACCAGTTATATAACTCAGCAAAATTACACTAGTTAATAATAAGTCATTTGACCAACACTGCGAATAGTATAAAACTCAAGGTCTGGATTGGGAGTGTCAAACTGTCAATTAAAACTAATATTATTCCAAGTCCCCTTCAACAAAAAGAGATTTTTTTAAAAAAAAAGGTTGAAAACTTCATTATTTTTACGTTCTATAATGCCGGCCATCAACATAGCTGACACTAAGGGACGACGGCTGGTAGATCTTCCTATGTTTCACTGTACGTCACACATACTGCGGCCTTTCTTTATTTTGGACAGCAAGGTGCAGAATTCAAATTTTCCAAGTGAACAAAAGTTTCTTTGAAGGGATGTATTGTAGTAATGATTATAATTCATGAAATATCTAATTAATGTCATTTTTTTTGTTTATACCGGAGTTCGTTAAATCCATGTAGCTAGACTCGATGCAGCTGGTAGCTAGGTTGGTGACCAAACAGACATATTTTTTTCATGATTTTTTAGAAAATTAAATGAAATTGGTGGTTGTTCTGTGATCCTCTGGAGATTTTTTTCATGATTTTTGTTTTCATTTGAAAGAGGTGTCTTAATCCAAGCAATCATAAAGTCTCATGTACTAATCCAGAACAAGCATACTCCCTTTGTCTTAAAATACAAGATGTTTTTGACTTTTTAAAATCAACGTTTGATCATTCATCTTATTCAAAAAATTTACGAAAATAAAAAGAAACAAGTCAATCTTAAACTATTTCTAATAATGAATTATTTTACAATAAAATAAATAATATTTTTACAAATGTTTTGAATAAAGCGAATGGTCAAAGGTAAATATTTGAAAATCTAGAAAGACATTTATTTTAGGACAGAGGAAGTATTAATAATCCATACAAAAGTAAGTTGGCATGCACAAGGAGGGAGTAATTATGAAGCATTTAGGCCTCTTTGAAACGCAAGAGTTTCATAGGAGTCTCATAGGAATTTTACAGAAATCAGTTCAATTTCACAAAAAAAAGAGTAGAAAATAGAAAAAAATTCCCGCATTCCAAAGGAGGCCTTAACGTGTTGGCTCGCCTAACTGAGTACAAGTAAGATTTGAAATGTAGGGTACCTACGCCGTGAAGTTTAAAATCCATAGAATGTTGGATTTAGAAGATGTCTTGACATACTCACATTAATTATGATGGAGTAGCTAAGAGGAAAAGGTCAAAGCTACTCCCATTTCCCCCCTTCCCTATTAGTAGTAATAGGCTGAGGCCTGAGAGAGCCTCCAGATAAGTAGTTAATTGCATCAAGTTAAAATAGTTTGTCTTAGATTCTTGTTTCAAGACATACGCAGCTTAGAAGACAGATTTGGATGTTTGCACCTATATTTTCTATTGGAAGAAAGAGGAGAAAAGCTGGAGCCTTTGCTTTGCCCAAGGAGCCATCTCTGGTTACCTGCACAGAGCTCAAACACATTGGTGCCCTAGATTCATTTACTTTGATGGCTGTCACCTGGAGCATCAACATTTTAGCCAACCTCGATGAACAGACAAATACATACTACCCTGTCTAGCTATATACAAACACAATGTGTCCAACCGGAAAAGTTCTTTCTCAGAAGTTCCCTCTCATGTTATTAGTTGTTACCCTGGCTCATGTCTTGCGACTGAAATGAATAATGCTCTAAAGAGCTTAGAACTCCTTTGGAACGCAGGATTTTCATAGTAATTTCATATAAATCAGTTTAGTTCAATTTTTTAAAAAAATGCAGAAAACAAGAAAAAAATCCTTCATTGGAAAGGAGACCTTAAGAAACTGGAAGTAGGTACTGTATTGAAACAAATTAGTAAATAATCTCAGATTCCTACGATATTTACTAAGACTTAAGTTATTCATTAAAATCTACTTTTTTTACAAAATGATATATGCTAATTAATTATGGGCTTAAAATAGTGATCATGAGGTTACCCTCCAAACATCTTTAGTTAAAAATATGAACTAAGTTTTTAAAATCCCCTTCACTTTTGAAAATTTAGCTCATTTTTTTTAACTAAAGAGGTTCGAAAGGTAACCTTAGGTGCACCTATCTACACTCCTATAATTCATATGTAATGTGGATAAACTCTTCTTGTGTGAACTCTTCAGACACACTCATACCTACTATAATAATAAGAGAAATAAAAAGAAGCGAAGATCTTGTCTGAATCTTCCTCAAAATAGGGGGAAAATAATGATGGATTGCATCGGAGAAGCAATCCCTGTGCAAGATTGCACACCAATCTTGTACATAACATAAACCAAAACATTACTAAAATGCTTGCAGATATCAAGGCCTCGCCCCCTTCCTATGGTGTTGTCTACGTACTCTGTGGCAGCAGCTCCATCGATCAAGGTCACCTTGGTGCGCAGCACTATAAACAAATACTATAGTACAGTATATATTTTCTGATAGTGTTTAGGAAAATGGGACAGCTAGGAGAAAACTAAGATTAGTTGAACTCTTTCGCTTCCCGCAACTTGCTATTTTCTTCCTTTTGCGCCGGCGTAGGCACAGGCCACGGCAGCTACGAGAACTGCTCGGGCCACGTGAAGTTCTCCTGGCAAATTATTTTTGAGACTAGACTCCATAGACTTGAAATATCTACATATATTTAAGTTAAGGAAAAGGAGACAGAGGTGAAATGAGGTGTGCCAAACTGCCAATGTGTCATCATGGATATCTGAAATGCTATTGTTCTAAATGGCCTGTTTGGATCCCAGTAGTTTTTTATCAGATTTTAAAACCTAAATGCTCCAAACGGGTCAGTTTCTTGTCTAGTTTCTAGAAACGTCTAGATACCTACTTTCTAAAAACCAAGATACTTTTTAGGGAGCCAGGATCCAACACAACCCCACTTAATTTTTTTTTTTTTGCTCCAAAGCAACCCCAACACAACACTACAATGCCATATTAGTAGCGTCGCACTGAAGAATGCCGAGATAATATTAGTTCAATTATTTTTTTGCTACCGAGCATTAAACATACACACGCAAATTATAAACTGACTAGCCCACACATGCAATAGAAAGGCATTTGAACGTGCAAACACCAACGTTGCCATATACTCCGTATTTTCTTTTCCCGCCCCTAATAATTAATATACTACGTGGAGAAGCGTGGCCACCCAACAACATGGCTGCATGGACTTTGCATTGGTAACGACCGTTGAGACTGAGGCCACGAAGGTTTCATATCATCGAGATCAGGCCAAAACAAATCCAGAGATAACATGGATATTTTTTTGCTCCTCAGAATTGAGAAGTCCTTGTTTCAGAACACGGAAGTCTAGATAATGTAGCTTGAGACAGCAAAAAAGTGAAAGGAGAAGGAAGACAGAAAACATGACAACTCGCAGGTGTCGAGTTTAACGTACGTGTGTGTACCTAATAAGTAGTTGCAGATTAAGCCTCTAATTTATTTATTCTACAAATAATATAAGACGGAGTGAGGGTTTAGTTCACTTTAAAGAATTTTGCGCTAACTCACTGATTAAGAATGACAAACTTGCATCCCTATCTCTTTGAAATCGAAAGCTTTCAATGCAAATACTGTTAACCAATACTACCGAAGCATGCAGTAGTTGCTGCTTGGGTTCTCGCACAGTCGCACCGGTCTACTTTCAAACTGAACTACTGATTTCAATATATATATCAAGCAAATATCGAGAAAACCCGGGCACTGTTTCGCTCGACGACGCGCGCGCGCGCGCAGGGATGCCGGCGTTTGTCGCCGCCCACCACGCGCCACGCGACGGCGACCTCTTCCGGACGATGCGGCCTCTTCCTGCTCTCCGAGCGCCATCTGTGCGCATCAGCATGTGTTGCTTATTCAGAGGGCTCGAGAGGGACAACGATTTTCGAGAGGGACAACGATTTTAAAATCCCCTTCACTTTTGAAAATTTAGCTCATTTTTTTTAACTAAAGAGGTTCGAAAGGTAACCTTAGGTGCACTTATCTACACTTCTATACATCACGACATTGTTTGGGACGTTGACGAAGCCGCATAAATTTACCAGCAACCACTCGTGTCCTGAGTGACACATGACATCAAGCTGTCCGAGTGTTTATTCATATGACATGCATGGAGATGTATGTTCTGTCAATATGTGTGGTGATAACTAATTAAACAGTCAGACGATTGACTGTGCAAAGCCAAATAATAGACCGGATTAATTAGCTTATTAATCTAAGCATGATTGCTAGTACTATTTGCTTTGCTCATGTGCAGTTATGCGTGTCCAAGATACGCGCACAAAAGTAGCTAGAGACTTTTCACATATATAAAAAATAACCATTCGTCCATGAAAAGAGGTGAGGTAGTCGATCTGATCGATCGTCTAGCTCATCGTTGCTTGCAAGTCGTTGAAACCGAAGTTGCATGCTTGCTAAGCAATACTAAAAGTTTGAAGGGCTTTGTCACCTTGATGCGAAAACGGAATGCCCTGGAGATAAAAGTTTGGATGATGCATGCACCAGTCAACTGCAAATATACTCCCTCCCTCTGATTTACTTATCATTTTTTGTATAGATATGAGAATTAAATAGAAGTGAAAAATGTGAGAAAGCTGAAAATAAGTAAGAGAGAGATAAAACAAAGATTACTTAATAATAGAGAAATATATATTTGAAAGCAAGGATAATTTTTGTTGAAAAAAATGAAAGCGAGGATGACAAGTACGAACTAGTAAATTAGGAAAACTAATAAACTCTAAAATTACCAGTAATATAAGTCGGAAAGAGTACTGATTTTATTTGCTGGGTGACGGTGCACGATAACATGATTTATGATGTAGTTAATAAGCTAGTACAGCTTTTTTTTTTTACATTGAGAGAGCCGAGTTTTGCTATTCAACCTTAACAAAAATACAAAGATACTCCTTTCAGTTTTAAAATATTGACACCGTTGATTTCTGAAATCAATTTTGATCTTTTATTTTATTTCAAAAATTGTTCAAATGTGTAATTTTTATTAGCTGTGTTTCAAATACTTCTAATGATAAAGTAAAAAAATAAAATATATTATATTTATCATATTTTTTGAATAAAATGAGTGGTCAAAATTGATGTTAAAAATTAACAGTGTCAATATTTTAAAACCGAAGGAAATAGAATACAACTAAAAAATGAAAGTAAATTTAAATAGGCTTTTCCGCTTTTGCATGGCTGATAAAAAATATGAAGAGTTGTTGTAAAGCAGGCACACGGGAGATCCGCGTGGGTGGGGAGGGGTACTACTCCGTGCGAGGATGCACCACGCGTGGAAGAGCCGTATGACCGATACCACCCCACCAACTTCAAGTTAGTAGTCGTGTTTAAAAAAAAAACAACTTCAAGTTAGTTGGCCAGCCTGGTGTTGAGCTGCCAGCCATGTGGGTCCTGTGTGTTTTGTCTGAGCTAGTTGTGGTGGGGCGGTGGAAGTTCCTCCTCCGTTCAGTCTTCAGACACGCACCCGTGCGGTCATACGGGCCCGCTCCGGCCATTGAATCCGTGATGTTTCCTTAATTTTCTCCTTTTTGTCATATGCGAAGCGTCCAAAGAATCCACTTTGTTTTTAAAAAATTAATTTATGTAGATAGTTTTTTACTTCTTTCGTTCTAAAATATAAGCATTTATAAGTTTAGTTAAAGTTAATTTTTATTATTTTGATCACTAATAATGTATAATATTGATTTATTATATAAAAAATATATTTTCTGGATTGATCATGGAATAATATTTCATAAAAAATATATTTTATATTAAAAAGTATGTAATTTTTTAGATATTATTAGTAAAAATTAAAAGACTTTTACTTTATTGAAACATATAAATGCTTATATTTTGAAACGGGGATACTATAAACTAGCTAGTTTATAGAAAAACTGAGTCAGTGTTTAGAGACCAATTTAAAGAAACTAATTCTGTGTTTTTCTTTTCTAATGATATTATTTTTAAGAAAAAAGAATGTGTTGTTCAGTTCGCAGTAGAAAACAGGGAGCAGTGACTACTCTTACCGGTGATATCAACGCAGTATCAACTTCTGATGGGTGGATGTTTCGACACAGGCAACAACGGAATCGCGACAAGGGAACCGGTGGAGGATAAAATGGAGGAAGTGGTGGCATTTGGAGTATATCCGTAATTACTTGAGATTTGCTAAGATAAAAAGTCTATACCACATAAAGTGATTTTAGACAGGGATGAAGCAGATTATGGGTTCTCGCAAAAAAAAGATTATGAGTTTATTCAAAATTAGAAATCTAGTTTTAATAAACTGGAGAAAAAAATTATCCAGTTTGGAGGCACTCTGGTTTATAAAAGCTAGCTTATTATAAACCAAGTGTATCAGACAAGACCTAAATTGTCCTCGTGCAACTAGTCTTCTAATATTCTAGACAATAACAATTTGATGTTAATTAATAATGTCCAAGTGGGATCCTCTTCACTTTATCTCTCTCTCGACGAATATGAAGAGTAAAAGCGAAGAAGAGAACATCCATCATTTTGGAGGGTTGTGAATGGAGTCGTTTTTTTAGGCAGATCAACTAACACTCACCAGAACCTGGGACGTGCAATTTACAATTGTGTAATCCTTAATTAATGATTGATTGTCGGGAGTCAAAGCAACTCTCGAGTATACGTTTGGAAAAAAAAACTCTGGATTGACATAAATTTCCCACGTTTTAGCATGAATTCGTAAAAAGGGGATATGATTGAATAAAAGGTAAAATTCATAGGATTGTACTCCCTTCGTTCTTTAATTGATGTCGCTGTTGACTTTTAAATTCAATTTTGACCATTTGTCTTATTCAAAAAAATTTGATAATTTCATATATTTTAATATAATTTGATTTATCGTTAGAGTTATTTGAATCACAACTTAAAATTTTTACACATTCGAGCAAATTTTTTGAATAACATGAATAGTAAAAGTTGTTTTTAAGAACGGAGGGAGTACATTTCATAATAATTCTTTTGCAGTTGATTTCACAAAACATTCAACATCTAGTCGATCAAAACAATTCCATCTGCAAATAAGCTCTCAACTTGGTGATAGCACATCTCGATGGAGTTCTACCCAACATAGTGTGACACCCAAAAATTCCAACCTTTCCAAATATTAAAAATTTCAAAATTTAAATGCATTTCACAATTTAGACTAGACTAAAAATTCTTTTAAAAATAAATTTGCTAAGGAGTGCATAGCATTTCATGTCATTGCATATAATTTAAATAAATTAATTGAATAAATAGTAATCATCAAGATTAAGAAGTAATTAATAGAATTAAAAAGGAATAGAAAAAAAAAGAAAAAGGAAAAGGGAGAAAACCCCCTTGGGCCGCCGGCCTCCTCTCTCTCCCTTCTCTCGCGCGCGGCCCAGCCCACTCTCCCCCTCTCTCTCGCTGTCACGTCGGGCTCG
>BCLH01000025.1:342637-469116 GCA_001602315.1 Zoysia pacifica
TTGTATAAACAAACTGATTTTGCACCGCTCTACTACTAAGGAATGAGGATAATACTACAATATCTGATTACCAATTTTTTCAAAAGCAAAACAACAAAACAGAGGAGTGACATGATTAAATCAATTCACTGAATGACACATGTGAAATGACATGGTTTCCGTGAGCACTGGAAACATTGCTCATTAATTAGGAAGGGAGCACAAAAACATCATCCGGTTTACAAAGATAAAAGGAAAATTTGTTCTCAACACAATTATGTCTTCCTTCACACACTCCAACATAAAGTTCGCACTTTGCAAAAGGAAGAATGACATGGGTAAGCTCCAACTAATAGAAGCTCTACATGGAACTGAACTTAATTACATACTCTTTACATCTTAAATTGTTGTCACTGTTTACTTTGGTCAGCTTTAACCATTCATCTCATTCAAAATATCAAATGTATAAAGTTAATTATAAGTTATATCTCAAATACCTTTAATAATAAATAAATTATAACAAAATTATGATATTTGTCACTTTCGGCAATAATTTAAGAATGAAGGGAGTTTATATTATCGGTGTAAAAACAATTGTCAAGAGAGTACAAACCAACATACAATTTGCCACATTTGATTGTAACTTTCTTATTCTTTGGCCTGATCTCCTCCATTGGTTTTTTTTCCGACATAATTCTTGTATAAGATGCCAACAAGGTCAAGCTTTGTCCAAATAAAAGGAAAAATGAAAAACATTATAATCTTCTAGCCTCAACATTTACAAAAAGTAGAGGAAAGTAATATCTTTAAATTCTATCTACAATGCAAAACTTACTTGTCTTGATACATCGCTTAATATGTTGCTAGTGATAACAAATTAAGCAAGCACGGCATGAATGATTCTGGCACCATGTTCTCTAACAACAAATATCTCAATAAAGGAATGTTGTGCAATGAAGCGTAGCTTGAACAGTGTACAGGCAGCATATTTGTTGCGCAAAATCCATTTGAAGTTAAGAAAAAACTGGCTTGTCCATGTGCAATTTGTCCTATACTCTTACTACATTGCTAGAATATATCTCATACTATAGTTTGTTTGCAGCCCTCAATATAAATAAAACATGTGGCTCGCTAAAATACAATTTGGTGACGATAGACATGAAAATGCACATTTGAATGACTGCGAAATCATTCCTTGTTAGAAAGGGAACAAAAAGAAAACCATGAAATCTCTTTAAAAAACTGCTAATAAATTGTCACTTGAAAGAAAAGCTAAATTAAGAATTTATCTAGGTTAAAAGGAGATACCAAGTGGGAGGGAGGGGGCTTGGAGTTTGGACAGCGGAGAGATGGGCGATGCCAAAAAGCCGGACTCGGGGAAATCAAATCCCAATGTTTGACCGGACTCGGATGCTGAGACACACAACCAAAAAAGAAACACCTTTTACTATCAGGCCCTTACAAGAGCACGGTATCCCTTCCATACCCTCACTATTAAGAAATTAGCTCTTTAGTTAAATAATTCGGCCCCTCTTTCCCGGGCTAATTGCCGTCGCATGCAAACAAGCTCGCCGAGGTCTTGTTATTCCGAAATGGGTTTATCCATGCTAATGGCGAGGTTCAGCACCTCCCTTTGCTTGCTTGCTCGCACCTCGCCTCCTACTTAAATACTCCTCGAGTGTCCCTGCGTGCGCTCCTCTTCTGCTTTTGTTTCTCTCTCTCTCTCCTCTCCCCTGTTTCTTCTCCCCTCGCCTGCTGCTGCTCTCTCTCTTCGTCTTCGTCTCCAATTGCTGTTGCAGCAGGTCGGTCTATTGTTTCTTGTGTGTTCTTGATGAGGGTTCAGGTTCATGGGAAGTTCGACGCTGGCCAAGGTACCGCTTCTTGCCTTGCTTTGGTGGTGGTTCCTGGGAACTTCTTCACTTCGTTTCTTTTGTTGAAGTGTTTTTTTTTTTTGTTCTTGTTGGCCTCCTATTAATCTCGATTTCTTAGTGGTTTCGCGGTGTTCTGCCTCTTGTTCTCGGGACATTCTTGACAGCTTGAGTTTCCTCCTTTGCTCCCAAATTGGACTTCGCCTCCTTTCCGGTTCAAGGAATTTCGAGGATATCTGTCTAACTCGTGGTCTCAAATTGGAATTTCGCATTTGCTGCTGCATGTTCAATTCTCCACCTGTTCTTCGCGGGAGTGCTTTCCCTTCCAAGATTCCTTGTCGCTTTCTTCTTTTTTATCTGTCCGAAGCAATTCTTGCTGCGAATTGGGGTTCAGTTCTTCGCAAAACTGATGTTACTCGCGCAAATTTGCAGGGAGGTAATTATTGTCACCGACATGTGAAGCCGTCTAAGAGATTGGCAGGACGCAGGAACTAGGCGGCCTTCTTCTCCATTTGGTTTTCTTATTGCCTGCGAGAATCGACGCATGCGAACTGGAGTCATGGCCGCCACCGCGCCCATCAGGACGGCGGCCGCGAGCTTCTTGGTGGCGGTGCTGGTGTTGCTTCAGGTGATGGTGCCCGCCATTGCCGGTCCTGAGGAGGAAGTGGCGGCGCTGCTCGCATTCAAGCGCGCGTCGGTTGCGAACGACCCACGGAGAGCGCTGGCGGGCTGGGCGCGCGGCGCCAGCTCGGCGAACAAGACGGCGGCGCCGTGCTCGTGGGCTGGCGTCTCGTGCGCACCGTCGCCTAACGGGCGAGTTGTCGCCGTCAACCTCAGCGGCATGGCGCTCGCTGGGGAGCTCCGCCTCGACGAGCTGCTCGCGCTCCCGGCGCTCCAGCGGCTGGACCTCCGTGGCAATGCCTTCTACGGCAACCTCTCACACGCCGGGGCCGCGACGTGCGCACTCGAGGAGGTGGACATGTCCTCGAACGCCTTCAACGGGACTCTGCCCCCGACGTTCCTGGCTCCGTGCGGCAAGCTGCAGTCCCTCAACCTGTCGCGAAACTCGCTCGCCGGCGGCGGCTTCCCGTTCGCGCCGTCGCTGCGGTCGCTCGACCTGTCGCGCAACAGCCTGACGGACACCGACCTGCTCAACTACTCCTTCGCCGGCTGTCACGCCCTGCGGTACCTCAACCTCTCCGCCAACGAGTTCGCCGGGCGGCTGCCGGAGCTAGCGCAGTGCAGCAACGTCGCCGTGCTCGACGTCTCCTGGAACCACTTGTCCGGCGTGCTGCCGGCCGGGTTCATGACCACGGCGCCGGCCAACTTGACGTACCTGAGCATCGCGGGGAACAACTTCTCCGGCGACGTCTCGGCGTACGAGTTCGGCGCGTGCGCGAACCTGACGGTGCTGGATTGGTCCTACAATGGCCTGAGCAGCACCAGATTGCCGCTGAGCCTCGCCAAATGCCGGCGACTCGAGACGCTGGACCTGTCCGGCAACAAGCTCATTGCCGGGCCGATACCGACGTTCTTGACGAGCCAATCGTCACTGAAGCGATTGGCATTGGCCGGTAACCAACTTTCAGGTGCGATACCAGAGGAGCTGAGTCAGCTATGCGGCAGAATTGTTGAGCTGGACCTGTCGAGCAACCGGCTGGTTGGTGGCCTGCCGGCAAACTTTTCAAAGTGTAGGTCGCTGGAGGTGCTCGACCTCGGTGGCAACCAGCTCTCCGGCGACTTTGTGGCAAGCGTTGTCAGCACCATCTCCTCACTCCGGGTGCTTGGGCTATCGTTCAACAACATCACCGGCGCGAACCCTCTGCCGGTGCTTGCAGCAGGTTGCCCTCTGCTTGAGGTGATCGACCTCTCGTCCAATGAGTTCGATGGCGAGATAATGCCAGAGCTGTGTGCATCACTGCCATCGCTGCGGAAGCTGCTGCTCCCGAACAATTATCTGAATGGCACTGTGCCAAGGTCTCTTGGCAATTGCGCCAATTTGGAGGCCATTGATCTCAGCTTTAACCTGCTGGTTGGCCAGATTCCCACTGAGATAATGGCGCTGCCGAAGCTTACTGATCTTGTCATGTGGGCGAATAGCCTCTCCGGTGATATCCCAGACATGCTCTGCTCCAATAGCACTACATTGGAAACATTGGTGATAAGCTACAACAATTTCACTGGAGGCATTCCCCCATCCATCACAAAATGTGTCAACCTCGTCTGGGTGTCGCTCTCTGGCAACCACCTCACCGGGAGTGTGCCCCGGGGATTCGGTAAGCTTCAGAAGCTTGCCATTCTGCAACTCAACAAGAACCAGCTCTCTGGTCCTGTGCCAGCTGAGCTTGGCAAGTGCAACAATCTCATCTGGCTCGACCTCAACAGCAACAGCTTCATTGGTGCATTGCCGCCGGAGTTGGCTGACCAGGCAGGGCTAGTCCCGGGGGGCATTGTGTCTGGGAAGCAATTTGCATTCCTTCGGAACGAGGCCGGCAATATCTGCCCTGGTGCCGGTGTGCTCTTCGAGTTCTTTGGCATCCGGCCAGAGAGGCTGGCTGCGTTCCCAGCCGTGCACCTCTGCCCATCAACAAGGATTTACACTGGCACAACAGTGTACACATTCAGCACAAATGGGAGTATGATCTTCCTTGACCTCTCGTACAATGGCCTCACTGGCACAATTCCAGTGAGCCTCGGGAACATGATGTATCTGCAAGTGCTTAACGTGGGGCACAATCAGCTGAATGGTACAATACCATATGAGTTCTCAGGGCTGAAGTCAATTGGAGCACTTGATTTGTCAAACAACCACCTCACCGGTAGTATACCACCGGGACTCGGTGGCTTGAATTTCCTCGCCGATTTTGACGTCTCCAACAACAACCTGTCTGGTCCAATCCCTTCATCTGGGCAGCTCACCACGTTCCCACAATCCCGGTATGCTAATAACTCTGCCCTATGTGGCATCCCCTTACCTCCTTGTGGTCATGATACCGGTCGAGGAGGCGAGGAACCTGTTTCACCTGGTGGAAGGAGGAAGGTAATTGGGGCAAGCATCCTTGTCGGAATAGCACTCTCTGTGCTCATACTTCTCTTGCTGCTGGTCACTCTCTGTAAGCTCAGGAAGAACCAGAAGACTGACGAGATGAGAACAGGGTACATTGAGAGCCTTCCCATATCTGGCGCATCAAGCTGGAAGCTTTCAGGCGTCCATGAGCCACTTAGCATCAATGTCGCAACATTTGAGAAGCCACTGAGGAAGCTCACCTTTGCACATCTTCTTGAGGCTACCAATGGCTTCAGTACTGAATCCATCATAGGCTCAGGGGGATTTGGTGAGGTATACATGGCTAAACTCAAGGATGGCACTGTTGTTGCCATCAAGAAGCTTATCCATTTCACAGGCCAGGGTGATAGGGAATTCACTGCAGAGATGGAGACTATTGGCAAGATCAAGCACCGAAACCTCGTGCCGTTGCTCGGATATTGCAAGATCGGTGATGAGCGGCTCCTGGTGTATGAGTACATGAAGCATGGCAGTCTTGATATCGTGCTGCATGACAAGGCCAAGGCTAGTGTGACGCTTGACTGGGCAGCAAGGAAGAAGATCGCAATTGGGTCAGCAAGGGGTCTGGCATTCCTCCACCACAGTTGCATCCCCCACATCATTCACCGGGACATGAAGTCGAGCAATGTTCTTCTCGACAACAACCTCGAGGCCCGGGTGTCGGATTTTGGGATGGCAAGGCTGATGAATGCACTTGACACCCATCTGAGCGTGAGTACACTTGCCGGCACGCCTGGGTATGTGCCACCGGAGTACTACCAAAGCTTCAGGTGCACGACCAAGGGAGACGTGTACAGTTACGGTGTTGTGCTCTTGGAGCTTCTCTCAGGGAAGAAGCCGATCGATCCAACTGAGTTTGGGGATAATAACCTTGTTGGCTGGGTGAAGCAGATGGTTAAGGAAAACAGAAGCGGCGAGATCTTTGACCCCACACTGGCGGAGACGAAGTCAGGGGAAGCGGAGCTGTATCAGTATCTGAAGATAGCTTGTGAGTGCTTGGATGACCGGCCTAACCGGAGGCCAACCATGATACAGGTCATGGCCATGTTCAAAGAGCTGCAGCTTGATTCCGACAGTGAGTTCCTCGATGGTTTATCGATCGATTCGTTAACTATAGATGAGTCAGCAGAGAAATCGACCTAATGTTTTCAACGACCCTTGCAAATTTTGATTGTCTGGAGGGATAGAACAGGAACTAGCTCAATCGTTTTAGCTCATCAGTAGCAAAAGGTATTGCCACCCAATTTAGTACTAGGAAATGTTGTAATTTTGATTCCAGTCATTGTACATAGCACAAAAAAAGGTGATCATGATTGGTAGGTTGTAATTGCGGAAATTCTGTTCTCACCTGTTAGAGGCATCACGATGTATTTTGGAATTAATTAAATTGCCTGTGTTTCAGCATTGATCTTACCAATTCGCTTTTATCGCGCTTGCTTGCATTCCAAATTTCCATGCCTGACCAAATCCTTATTGCTGGTGTTGACGGTGTTGGTTATGTCTGAAAAGCCTATCCTGAAACTTTGTGAACGGTCCCTGAAAATTTGGTTTGTCATGGATTAAATTTCCCATTTTTTTTCTGCTCGTGCAATTACTGATGTGATGACAAAGGGCAGATTCCAAACCATTAGGGACAATTGTTAGCTTATAAAATCATCTCTAGTGATTTGGAACGGGTTGAACTAATGGTCCAGATAATAATTAGCTAGCCCCAGCTAAGAACTATTTCACTATTTAATCCAGCCCAGCTAATAGCAGCTAATTGGTGTCAAATAGTAGTAGCTATTTCTAGTACTATGGAGCTATTATATACTATCCCATAGTGAGTTGGAACTTGGAACACCCCAAATTATAATTGTTAGCTAGATAATAATTGTCGATTAGCTAACCATTATAATTAAAAGTTTTGAACAGGGCCAAAACTGAGCAACAGAAAGAAGGATTCCAGTTATGCATCCTGTAGAAAAATTGCCGTCTATTCTTTCTGCTAACAAGACCTGAAACGGATGTAGCGGGCATGGTAGTTGTGGACAAACTGAGCAGCCGGAGAAGACAAGGCATCATTTTCTGTGGCATATAAAGCATATACTTTACAGGAAACTTTATATGCAGGGCTTGAAATTAATACGAAGAGTTTGAACAGGATCCACACTTTCAGGTCAGTTGCCCACTGCCTTATCTCTCTTAGCTGGATGGAACACTAGTTTATGCAGTCAGTCATGCTCCTGCAGATGTCGAACCTTGTTTTGGAAGCATTTCCCTGTTGCGTGCACAAGGGTTTTGTATCACTTTCGTACCTGGAACAGCCTCTTTTCCCGCCAAGATCCTTCGCTTTTCTGCTGTCAATCAAAAGAGATGGGTAGTTGTTTACCGACTCCTTGATACTAAGGGCCACAAGCAATATCTGGAGCTTCTGACTTGAAATCTGACAAAGCGAGCGAGACTCCCTCCAGATAAAATTTCAGGCCAGGTGAGGCGATCAGTGGTCGCTGTCGTTCAGCCAATTTCGTAAGGGTTTGGTATCAGGCAGCTGAGCTAACCCAGGATAAGACAGCATGCCACGCGTGCAGCCGCACGTGTGCACACGCCTGGTCACGGCGCACACACGGGTCATCGATCGCCTTTTTTCTTTTCTAAATTGAAAAGGCTTTCGTGTTCTCATTCTTGTTGAAACAGTGCCTAGTACTAATTAATCAACGTAGCTGCTGTGTGCAAAGTCAGAAGGGTAGGCAACTGCAGGTGGCTGTATGAATAAAGCTCACAGAAATATTGTACTTTTTCCAACATGGTGGTTACAAAGTACACCAAATAAAGAGCGGTTCCAGTTACTGAGAATTCAGACTTATCCAAACCAACTCTCCTGGTGTTCAGAAGCATGCTCTCTTTGTTCTTTAATTAATGTCTATCGTTGACTTTTAAATTTAACTTTGTTAAAAGAACGAAAGGAAGGACACAATTAGGACTGAGAACAGACCGAGCAGGCCGGTTGGCCATCCGATGCAACCTCTGTTCAGCTCCAAGAAGAAACCCCAGTTGATAACTTTTTGCTGCTCCAGCAGATGAAAGCTACAAGAGAGGCTGAACACCAGAAAGCAGCTTTTGCACGAGTGTGGTCACATACACCCAACAGCCACAGGGAAGGCCCTGATTCTGTTTGTGAGACATTTGGCGAATTTCAGAAAGGCAGTGGTCACTGCTAGTATTTGAAAGCAGTGGCTACAACGTGTATTGTAACTGAAGAAAGGTTTGAAGAAATGAAATTGAAACTGAGGTTTATTGGATTTGTGAGCAGGCAACATGATCACAACGAATATGTACCGTGCAGATTGACTAATTGGCAGTTACCCGCACCCCCCCCCTTTCAAAAAAATGGTTACGGAGAGAATAAGGGAAAAAATACATGCTAAAACATACAAATTGCAGCTGGTTTCTTTGCATGGCAAGACAAATGCTCTGCAAGGCAGTGCAAACCAATGTTTCAATACAGAACACTGCACATAGATAAACTTGTTCTTAGGGGCCAGTATTTTACACAGCCATCCATATCTCTGGAATACCACTACAAGACTTGAAAACTGTACATTCTCACACTGCCAGGATTATCCTTGCAATGGCAACGTTGCTCAGAGAGTCATCACATCTCGTGCTTCTGTGTCCAGGCCCTTGCAGTTTCCTCGTAGCGCTGCATCTGGTTCTTGTACATGTGGATGATCTCTGAGACAAGGGGATCGTCCAGGTTGGATCAGTGAGGAGAGAGCTGATGGAGAGGAGGACCTTGGATATGGTCAACATGGGACTCCACTGCTCCGTAAGTATGTCAAGGCAAATGATGCCATTAGCGTTGATGCTCGGGTGATACACCTGTATTATCAATGAAACAGCTGACCACAGTGGCAGTAGGAAAAAAGATTTAGCTTTAAAGAAGCTGAATTCTTGGGAATTTGATCTCCTAGGTAAGCAGGGTCTATTTGGGGAGTAGTATTCTGCTACAGTGAGTAGCTTGATGGATAAAACTATTTAGATGAATAATTAAGAGAGATTTCTCCGTTTTACCTAGATAGTGTATGGCTACAAAATTCTTGTCAAGATACCAGAATTATTATTAGAAATTGTTTGCGCTAACTTTATCAACTATCCTTGTAATCTAGGGTCCATATTTATGAAACTAGAAAACTCAGCAGAAGCAATGTGATCTGAGCTGCATATGGCCATGACAGGGAACTATTACTGGCAGAATATCTTCCCCACTAAAACCTCTCCGTTGCAATTAAATATTGCCCATAACCAGTTCCGGCAGAAAATTTTACTCTTTGGAGTGACTGAAGCAAGCAACATAGATATATTCTTGTCAAAGCCGCACAGGTACTTGAACATTCAGCATGACGTCAACTATACAGCTCACTTTTGAGATATAAATTCAAACAAATATTGATATATAGGCACCAATAAAAAATTATTTCTTGCAAAGAGAGACATGATATTTTGATCTTTTAAATAGAATATTTTCATCATGAAATACCCTAAAGGGCCGTTTGGATCCTTTTATTTTGGAGGAATTGAAATCTACATAATAGATTGGGCTATTTGGCTTGAAATTTGACATTCCATAACTTTTTCAAACTCACAAATAAGCCTACCTCAAATTCATAGGATGGGAGATGAAAATGGATTCTATATATCATTAAGCTATGATTCTATTCTCTAACTTATAGTACACTCTTCAAATCACTTCCCTACAATAGAAATGCAACATATAAGTATGTCTCTTGTATGCCTAACAATAAATATACAAATATATTCTATATACAACTATATTAGCTTAATTAATCTATGCGTAAATTGTAATTATTAGAATGAATTCAATTCCAAAGATCCAAACGGGCCCTAAGAGCAATACGTCAACAGCATGGTAAAGCATGATTACATAACAAATGTTTGAACACTAGTGGTAGATAAATGTTGTAAAATAGGAAACGGATGGGGCAGTCATTCTGTAAACACCAACTCACCTTTGTCAGGAAGTTTACTTATGGAGGTTCAAAGGGATAGTCGAGGGAAATGGATATTAACAAAGAACACCCCTCCCGCATAGGGGCTGTCAGTAGAGGACCCATGATTGTGGCCTGCTTATGGAATAAATCCTCACTGGTAGGCCCAGCACTGCATGATGTCGGTGGATCCTTTTGCAAGTCCATGAGTTCCTTCTGGATTCTTTTTTTTTTTTTTTTTTTTTTGAGAAGAGCTCACAAGAGCTTACATTGGATTATCAGGATTACAGTCAGCTATATCTGCGAACAAAAGAATATAAACAATCAAAACAAATCATAGAGAACAACCTCTTCCAACATGAATTTCATATGGATTGCCTGATACAGACTATATAAAAATAATGGAAGAACAGAATAAATTTAGATCATTAGATGAATGAGTGACCCAAACTCTATCAAACATTGGGTTTCTACATCTATTTTACAAACATACCTACTAACTCCGTCAATATTTACTCACTTTCTTTCTTTTTATCTTTTGGAAAGGAGCAAGAACAGTAAAAAATTATGGCCTGCTCAAAGTGTCACATGTATAGCATGAGGCATAGGGAAAAAGCTGTAACATAACATTTAGCCATTGGTCAAAATTCGACAACAGGAAGCTAGTGTATAGAAGGTATCAATTACATGCTAAAAGAACAAAAAATATAAGTATGTAATAGATTGCACCTAAACTGCATCATAGTCTCCAAAGCAGTGGTTATTACTTCAACACCTAGCTACGTTTGCACATTAGCAGTATGATATCATCCAGTAGGGCAATTACCAAGACAGGTTCAGAGAAAAGATGTTAATGGGAAGCAAACAGATGACCAGCCAAACTGTAGAACTTGTTTCATCGGAACCTTTTAAATTGTCCTTGTAGCATTCTGTTGTTCGAACTATAAAATTCTCAATCATCATGGGAGCTAGATAAAGGACATTTTCTTGCCTTTTCTTCCCACTAAAAAAGACGCTACAGAGAATACATGACCTTTTGGTGTGGCGGTCTGTACATCCTATTCTGAATGCAGAATGAGAGAGTGACAAATATTAAACATGATTCTCATATGAAGCACTACTAGTGCTTTTCAGAATCAAAACCTTGAGCATATTCCAATTCGTCAGTATTAGGATACAGACCAAATGCCTACAGACCACATAAGTTTCAGGGTGGGGGGGGGGGGGGTGAAAAGATCCACCGCGTCTCAAGTTCTAGACAAGCGTATTTCATCAGTTCATTTCCTGTCTTTGCTCTTGGTCAACCCCATGTCCCATAAGTATGAAACGTATTGAGCAACACGAATCCACCACTGAGTTCTTACTGCTGCTTGCTTCATGTTCATGGGAAGCCTTTTTGACCGGATCATCCAAAGTGATCAGTCCCGTGAAGACTCCCTCGATTTTGATATCGGTTGTGCCGATTTTCACGACACCTCTGGAGGCACTCTCTTGATGAACAAAAGTAGAAGAAGCAGGTTCGTTAGCTTGCTAAGGATGCCATTCTTGCTTAGTCATCGTGGTGGAGCTCCCTCATTGACCTTTGATCGGTCGAGAATCTGTCCGATTCGGAGTAGGCTTAGAGAGCCTTGTGAAGACATCTCTCCTTTTGGTCTGTTCCACCCCGGATGAAATGGCGGGTGTGGCATCGATGGAACGGGCATCAGTGGCATGGGCATCGGTGTTACAGGCATCCATGGTCCTATGTATGAATGTCACACCGAGAATGGTGGGCAAGACATAGGATGAAACTATGGTGGCGGCACTTCGAACCCCTGTGGAGGAAAAGGGAGAAGAGGCCCGTGCACATTCATAGTTGGCCTCATTTCTTTTCTAGGTGGACTGCATCCCTAGGTGGTGATCTTGGTCGCTTCATAGATCGATTATTCAAATCGGTCTTCTGATTCTTGTACTAAGCCATGAGTTGGTCGAAGGCGCTTTTAGGCCCCATCTTCCGGTCCGTGGTTTTGCCTTGGTTTATCTTCTACTTTCTCACCTCTGAATTTTTCGGCTTTATCATTTTGGGCTGTGGAGCTTCCCTCTGAGTCTAGAGCTTTAGATGGTGACCTTGATAGACTCTTGACCATCAAGAGACTTCTCGAGCACCACCTTCCTAGAGGCCCCTTTCGTACTTAGAGAAATAGACATCTCTTCCCCGATGATCACGTTCTTCCCCTTGGTTGTATCTACTTGATGAGACCGAATTAACACCTTAGGGTTGAGCTCTAGAGTGTTGACGGGGAAGGAGTGCTTGTCGATCTGCATCTCTTTAAGACTCAATCGTCTCTCATTAAGGGCTGATTGTACTTGTCGACGGAGAATATTGCAATCGTTAGTAGCATGAGAATAAGACTTATATCATTTAGAATATGCTCTACGCATAATCTCATTCGTCGGAGGTAAAGTATATGCAATCTTAATGTATCCACCTTTGTGTAGCTCATCAAATATTTTATCACTCTTAGCTATATCAAAGATGTATTTCACATCATCTTTTCGGTTCTTATGAACCGGTTTGAGCGAATAACAAGCGAATGATTTGTCCTTAGAGGGCCAAATAAACTCGGTAGCTAGAATGTCGTTGGAATCATCATCGAAGCTATCTGAATCACATTCCACAACATGCACGGTGTGGCGGGTCTTGTAGTCATGCTTTATTTCTTTGTTTTGGCTTTCTTGAGCCGAAGCCCTTTGTTGGAGGTGAGTGAGTGTAAGAAAATAGTACCTTTCCAACTTTTCCCTAAGATGTGACCACAAACTACTAAAAGCTAGGTCGGCTAAATCTTTTTCAAAAATTATTAAATTAAAGCATCAGTTTGTAACATCTCTAAACCGCCGAAAATAATCAACGACGGGTTCATTTTTTTCCTTGCCGAACTGATGTCAAATGTGACAACTTCAACTTATTGTCCCCAGAATAAAAGTGATCGTGAAATTTACATTCTAAAGACTCTTATGTGTAGATGGGCCCGGGGACAATGAGGAAAACCACGAGAAAGAGGTTCCGGTTAGCGACAAAGAAAACAAACGTACTTTCAAAGCTTCACTAAAACTCGCTTCTCCTAATTGCGCCACGTATTGGCTAACGTGTTCTCAAGTGGTTTTACTGCCTTCACCATTAAATTTGATGAAGTCGGGCATGCGTCATCCATTAAGATAAGGGACCGAATAAAAATATGCGGGGTACAGTTTTTTGTAAATCCGGTCTTTTCCCTTGAGGCCTATCCCTAGCGTTTCACGAAATTGTTTGTTCAAATTCTCCTTAATGCGCGCTATACACTCCTTTATGTTGGCAATGGGTGACCTAGTGAAAGTACTAGGTGGAGGGTGTACGCTCGTTTTCATAGCACTAAATAGTTCATCGGGAACGGGGCCATGAGGGATACCCATACCGTTTGGTGAGATAGGTGGTGTGCTATATGCCACGGTACGATAAAGAGGAACAAAATTAGCCAATTCATTAAATCGACTTGTGGCTGGATTGGAGATGCTAGTGATTGGCTCCATGCTAGCGGAAGACACTACCACAGCGTTCGTTTGCACATGTGACAGAAAACTAGTTTGTTCACTAAATGAGTTCAACGGCATGCCATACAGGGGTTGTTCTACACTAGTAGTGGGCGTCGATGTACTAATAGTAGGATCTACATGTGCAACATGAGACGATGATGCAATACTAACATTCTTAGACTTAAACATATTCTCTTGAATCATGTATTGCATATCATTCGTTAAGACCTTTTTTATGTCGGCACAATAACGTCAAAGGTCTCCAAAAGTAACGGAACGGTGCGAAGATGTCCTTACAATGGCAGCACCCATGGCCACGTTGTCGTCGACGGCTGGAAGAACAGGCTCCTTCACTTGAGAGATCGCGCCTTGATGGTCCTTCTTGAAACACGCCAAATACTCATGCAACTCCCACTCCTCGCGCGCCTCTTCGGGCAACTCCTTCAAGGATGGCATGATGATGTTCGTCGTGGAGATCTCGAAGTTCATGGTGAAAACGACGATTCGGTTTGTGCAACAGGAATCACTCGTTCCCCAGCGGAGTTGCCAAAAAGTGTGTTGATGTCAAAATCGGGTCTGGGCCAACACACCGCTCGCACGTCCGTGTGCGAGAACGCTGGTGCTTCTTCAACGTTAGGTTTGGACACACCTAGACAACCCCGCCACTGGAGGGACCCCATCGGAGGAGGATCGTCTTAGGATTGATTCGGGCTCGGTTAGACCAGCCGAATCATCTTCGGTCGTCACCGGGACGAAGGAAGAACAACAAAAGGGGTCGAGTAAGGGGATTAGGGTTTAGAGAAGAATGAAATGTAAAGGAAAATGATAGGTTCGATTGAGATCATCCTAAACAGGCCATGGGCTTCTGTTTTATAGAGGTGAGATGGTCTTATCACACAGGGCAATAGATTCCTCAAGTTTGGAAAGAAATTGGAATCACTCTGCTGAAAACTTTCCAAAATCTACACCACTAGAGTGTCCGGTAAAATGCTAGATACTTCGGTGATCGGAGTCTCCGGCAGAATGTCGAAGCGTCCGTCGTGTAAATCTGAGAACCCGAGAGGGCTCGCCGGACACACTTGTGCGCTAAGTGCTCCAACTGTAGAGGGCTCGCCGGATACTTCAGTGGGCGAAGTGTCTCAACCCGAGAGGGCTCAGTGGACACTCCGGTGGGCGAAGTGCTTTAATCTAAGAGGGCTCATCGAACACTCCAATACTATACCGAATATTTCGGTGAGCGAAGTGCCTTTACTCGAGAGGGCTTGCCGAACACTTTGACAACTTGCCGGACACTCCGGTGGCTCTGATTTTTTGGTTTCAACAGTAGGGTTTCAAAAAATAGATGATCGATCTGAATCATTCATTAATATATCCAACGGTCCTTAAAATGTTATGTGAGGTCAGTCTCTTTGTTGGGGCACTGTTTTGGGAGCAAAAGATTTTTGCTTTTTCATTGAGAGATCTGTTTGACATTCTTGTTGTTGCCTGAAAACGGACCTAAAAATACTCTCTTCGGTTTTAAAATATTGACACCATTGACTTAACTTTGACCATTCGTTTTATTCAAAAAATTTGTTCAAATGCGTAAAAATTTAATATTATTTAATTTATCATTAGTGGAATTTAAATCAAGACTAATAATTTTACATATTAGAACAATTTTTTTAATAAGATGAAAGGTCAAAGTTAATGTTAAAAGTCAACGGTGTTAATAATTTAAAACAGAAGGGGGTAAATTGGTTGTGGTGAGCAAGGTTTTGGTTATCGTTTGAACTGGTAAATAACAAAAATCGTGAAAACTGTGAACGGTCAAAAATTGTTTCAAATCAAAAAATCAAAATTTGAACAAAATTTGATCGTAAATCGATCGGTTTTTCCGGTTTATCAAGCGGTTTCACTGGTTTATCGATCGATTTTCCAGTTTATCAAGCGGTTTCACCGGTTTATCGATCTATTTTTTTTGGTTTTATCAGTTTTCAAGTTTTAAAGTTTGAACTCACTGGTTTCACCGATTTACCCTTTGATTTTACTGGTTTATCGACCGGTTTTCAAAATTTTGAAATTTTTCAAATTTTCATTTTTTTTTAATTTTTTTAACAAAAACCAGTCATCCGGTGAAGTCAGACTGGACTGGTTTCACCTAAAACCATTTTGCGATTTTGTGAACCCTGTGATGAATTGGATAAGTATCGAACTGAATTTTAATTTATTTTAAATTAACTTTTAAGAAAGGTCGACTTAGACCTCCTTTTAACAACGGCCAAAACGTGGTCAGGCTCCGACAACCTCCTCCCCATCTGGCTGCTGCCCCTAGGGGCCGAATTTGAACCCAATTGATAAAAAAGTGAGATGAGCGCCTGTGTGATTCGAATTCAGATTGATCCCAGGAAATGTAATTCAAATTTATGTAAATCTCAAAACTGTGAATTCACATTTTTAAAATATTACAAGAATCAAATAACTGCCACTTAAATTTTTTAATTTTAAATTTCTAAATTTTATTTCTTTCATTTTTTTATCAAATGTTCTAGGTATAAAATTCATTGTTCCAGAAGTTAAAATAAATTGTTCTAAGACTAAAAATTAAGTGTTCCAACCGTAAAAATTATTTGTCCTCCTAAAAAAATTTCAATGGCTGCATGCAGGTATAGTAAAAAGAAAATATAAAAAAATAAAATTATGAAAAGAGGTAAAATAGAAATAAAAATATAAAGGAAAGTAAAATGGTCATGCAAAAATTAAAATCAAAGAAATATTAAGAAATTAAAAATTAAATAATTTTCATAAAAGGCCTAAGACCGATGTTTTAAAACTAGAGAGAAAAACACCGGGAAACGACGTACCACCTCGACCCACCCTGAAGCGCGAACAGGCTAAATTTAAAAAAAAAAAAAAAGAAGGAAAAAAAAATCAGAAAACAGCCCACACGGCTCAGTGAGTAGTAAGTTGATCATTTTTTTTGTTGTACTTGCTATTTGTTTTCAATGCAGTTGTGTAAGAGTACAGAATTTACCACTATGTATATTGTACGAACTGAACACCAAAAAATATCTACCCATGCTTCTATGCATTTCCACTATATTATTTGGACTAATGCATGATTCTATGCATTTAATTGTTGCTCTTGTAGAGAAATAAGAACACGTCAAGATTGGGGTAGTGGGATTCCAGTATTTGGTGGATGGACAAAAGCTCCTTTGATAGAGCTCACAGCTCATAATTCTCAGGCAAAATCAAGAGAGCTCTACGAAATATTGTTTTTCAGAAGAAGTGATTCTTGTCTGATTCTGTGAAGTGATTTTTGTCTGATTCTGTGAAGTGATTCTCTGAAATAAACTAAAGAGCTGGGAGTTGAAAAAAGAGTTTTTTCTGATTCTGTGAAGTGATTTTCTGTGGCAGAACTGCCCCAAAACACTGGACGGCTCGCCTAGGATCGATCTCGGGTGATATTGAGAAATAATACCCAAATAGTACAACACGAGTCATAATATAAAATAGAAAACTGATTAAAGTCTTATAATAGAGTTCAAGTAGTCTTAGGAGAGATAAGTTGAAATAGAGTTTAAAACATAGCGGAAGCGACACGGAAGAGATACGACGGTTTCTTACTACGAAACATATCTTGCTCTAAGACATGTTTCACTCCTCGTGACCGGAGTTCGGTGAAGAGAGAACCAGTTCACAGCACCAGTTCGCAGAGCCTCACCTTCCCACAATCTTTGGTCACAACAGCCACACCAGCTAACTGAAAGAAAAGCTACACACGACAAAAAGAAAAACAACAAACTGTGAGTACTAATTACTCAGCAAGGCTTACCCGTCAAAATTAGCCAACTACAGCCGACTCCTAAGCAAAAAGCCTGACTCAAAGGGAAGGCCATTTGCATAAAACTTAGCACTAACAGTGGATTCTTACTTTTAACTTTTAGCGCTAATTTAAGTTCACAGAAATGTAGATTTAATTTGCGCTATAAACTAGAGCAAGCATGGTTGCCAAGCCATTACCTATAACTAAGCAAACAAATTTTGTTAATATTGTTATTAGTCCAGTTGTTACTACGACATGACGCAGTCAACAAGTAGTACTCATTACTGTGAGGGGCGGCGATTATAATCGATTTACACCAGTTGAGAAAACCTAAAGTACACGACACGTACGCGCTTCCTGAAAGCCGCACGTGGCCACCTTTCGCTCAACCCATAAAACCGGTCCGAACAGGTGCACCTCTCTCGAGCACAGGGTCCTCTATGCGATCACCACGTAGAATATATCCATGGTTAGACACAAGGCTCTCCTCCGCAGTTGCCAAAAGAGAGGTGGGGGTTGTCCAACCACTACGACGTTTTGCTACATCAGTTTTCTGGGTCCCATGTCCCACTATGTATTCGGTACGTTCAAACTTGCTCAACAGAGCCACACTCGAATCGATCCTTAAACGACACAGACGGGGCTACCACTGTGAAGGTCCAGCCTTCTCAAACTCTCTTATACTCTATTCCTGCCCGATCTCAGGTTTATTCAAGTGTGGGATAAAATCAAGCTTATAGCTCGCGAGTGAGATTTCTCATTCACTCGACTTCTACCGTTTATTAGAACTACTTCTACCGTTTATTAGAACTCATAGCCTAAATCTACATCGAGTTGTACCAATATATACTCAATAGGGGTAATTGGCACTATCATGCATCATAGGGTTCTAAACTCCTACAACTTAATGCACAATACATTAGCTATACAATACATAGTGATAAAATAAAAATTTAAAACAGGGTTAATGCACCGAGGCTTGTCTTCGGTTTGCTGAGAGTTAGCACAAATAAAAGGAAGGTCTTCAGCGACGGACGACTCCGAAGCGATCAGCGCTAGATCTTGGTCTTCCGCAATGTTTTCTAAATGCGTGAAATAATATGCGAGTGTGATTAGTTATGCACCTAATGACATGTAATATTTTACTCGTCATCGCATGTGAGTTATTGCATGTGACAAAGATGCTCACATGCGATGATATGCTCATAAATGCATATGTCAAGGATGAATATGCGATGATATGACAAGAAGAGTATGCGATTTTATTAGACTAAGGTGCTGCTGGGATTTATATGAAAAGGGTTCTGAAATGAATTTCTATAGTATACTAAATAGTTTATAATAGAGAAAATTATTTTTAAATTTTCTTAATATGGTTCTGGAAGGCATAAACTACAATTTTAGTTGATTATAATATTAGCAGGGCTATAAACTAATTTCTGAACAAGTTGTACAATTTATTATTAAACTATGAATTGATAATGAATTAATCTCTAACTAATAGTAAATAATCATTTATAAATACTCTATAGGCACATAAATTCTCATAAATTCTCGGATGACAGAAGTTAGTTAGTAGAAGCTAAATATAAATTTTTTACATTTTAATATTGCATGAAAAATGATGATATGCATGTATGTATAGTTGCACATTATTTAATTAATAGAATTAATTCTAGTGTAGAAAATGCAACTTTGAATGTTCTAAAATATTCTACATGATGAGAGGATTCTAACGGTATATTATTTGTAATTTTTGGAGCTAGGATGCATTTTCTACAAGTTTTTCAAGTTTTTACGAATTTCTGTGCAATTGAAAATTGGATTTTTGAATAATAAACAAATTCCCCTCTAAGGGTGCCAGGTGGCAGCACTGGGTGGAAGCCACACGGGGGCCACAAGGTGGCCGCACGGGATCTGGCCCGTGGCCGCACCCGATCCATGCGAGGCGCGGTTGGCCTGGCCAGCCATGATGGCTGACCAGCTTGCCGGCGGCACTCGCCAGCACACTGTCGCCAGTGGCCAACACGGCGGACGCCGGCTTCATCTCACTCAGCGTGGCAAGGAGAACACCAGGAGGAGCTCGCTGGGGTCAACCGCTCACCGGGGAGAGCCGTCGACGGAGGCGGCGCCGTATGGAGGTTCGGTCACGTCGTGCCGGCGTTACAAGGGACGAGGACCTAAACCATTGGCTCCTAGAGCTTTCCGAGGGCAAGTAGAAGGCCGGTGTTGAGGTTGTCGACGTCGGAGAGGGCCAGAGATGGGGGTTCACCGGCGAGGTGTCGCGGTGCAGGCAGGCGACAGCCGGAGAAACCCGAAATCCCGTCAAAATGCTCCTCTATTTGCCCCAACCTTGGACTTGGAGATGCGCAAGCTAGTGAGGAGTCTGCAGTTGCAAATAATCGAGCGGAACTCGCCGGAGCTCACTGGATTTGGTCGAAGAACGGCCGGTGGTCCGAAAACTCGTGAAATTGGGGAAAAATTCGATTCCGGTTGCTGTAGCTCGAAGATGGAGGAGGTACCGCGGTGGGAGGTGGAGGACGGGGCAGCGCACCCGCTCGCCGAGGATGGTGGCTGGAACAGCGCTCGACGGTGGCTCTCTGCGGAGGAATGGTGTGTTCGGCCGGGGAAGGCTGTGAGCGACGGAGAGAGAGAGGAATGAGAGGGCGTCGGGGTCTTTGGACACGGGGACAAAGCCGTGTCCGTGCGAGAGACGCCGGACGTGCCGTGGCGCGCATGCAGCGAAGAGGTGCGGGGAAGCCGGCACTTGGACATGCGCCGTGGCAGTGCGGGGTAGGAAGAGGAAGAAAGAGACACAGTCCGGCTGACAGGTGGGTCCCGCGGGGTTTTCTAATTTTCCGAATTTTGCCGGAATTTCAGCACAGCTCTCTGTTTTTGACCCGAAATGCACTCTTTACGAGCTCCAAAAATTATGAAATTTGGTAGGCTGGTAGATCTTTGGAAAAGGAACAACTTTTATTTTGGGAATAAGTTCAAAATAGAAATAAATAAAATGATATTTAATTTTTAAGACAGATTAGCTTTTAAAGGAAAATAAATTATTTGGTACTTTTAAACCTCCAATTAAAATTTTCCAAAAACTTCTAAAATTCAAGTGGTTGCAAGAAATTTCAAGAGGGAGTTTTGTTTCACAATATTTCATTTAAATTTTTGAACTCACATTTTGAATTTCAAACTTAAATTTGGGACTAACTTCAAACTGGGTTTGAATTCCTTCGAGCTCGGATTTTCGGGAATTTTAAATTCGAATGGAGCGCCTTATTATTCGTAAACATGAAGTGTTACATTTTCTATCTTGATTCTAAGAGTTTATCATATAGAATCAAAGAGAATCACTTTCAGCCATAGGCAGAGGCCAGCTAGTTATGTACTCAACTGTAACGGGATCTGAATTCTCAGCCATACATTGCTCAGTTGAGCTACTCCACTTCCACACAACTTCCTCATCAAATATGGCATCACACATCACCCGGACGCGATCCGCCACATGGTCATACACTCGGTATACCTTTGATCCCGACTCATAGCCCAAGAACACCATAGGCATGCTCCTGTCTTCCAATTTCTTCAGATTGGGCTTCACATTGCGCATGTGCACGACACATCCGAACGTGCAGAAGAAGTGCACCGCCGGGCGCTCTCCATACCAAGCTTCGTACGGCGTCTTTCCCTCCAGGCTTCTAGTTATGGAACGATTCAGGATGAATATGGCGGTGTTAATCGCCGTTCCTGGCACATTCTTCGCCTTCATCATGCTCCTCGCATTCCCGACAAGGGTTTGATTTTGCCGCTCTACTACGCCATTTTGTTGCGAGCCACGATCAGTGTGTAGCGCCTTGAGCTTGCGTCCTGTCTCAACCTCCACCGCCTTTTGGAAATTCTTGATCGCAGTGGCACCTTGGCACATGGTAGAGATCAGTGTGATCCACATGAACTTGCTCATATCATCAACCAGCAACAAAAAGTATGAATTTCCTCCTGGTGTTGTCAGCTTGATTGGTCCGCAAAGATCTCGGTGCACGAGATCGATGCACTCTTGTGCTCGATGATGCGCCTGCTCAGGGAATGGAGCTCAGCGCTGATTGCCGGCAAGGCAACTATCACACAGCTGTTGAACTTGATCAATGATGGGCAATCCATGGACCACCTCCTGCTGAGCGAGGTTGCACAACAAGTTGAAGATGATGTGTCCAAATCTGGCATGCCAGCGCCAGGCCTCCTCATTGGCGACAGCGGACAAGCACCTTCATTGTGCCGGCTCAAGCTGCAGCAGGTAAAGATGGTTCAACGACCGCTCCACCTTCGCCAACAGCCTCCCATCTTCATCGCGGATCTGCAGGATCCCCTTCTTTATGTGGACCTCACATCCATCTTCATCGAGCTGTCCCAAACTCCAAATATCTGTCTTGAGCAAGGGAATATAGTACAAACCAGTGAGAACGTGGTGCTCACCGCTGCACCCGGTGAGGATAATGTCACCGCAGCCTTCAATCACCACCACCGAGTCATCCCCAAAGCGGATGGTTCCTTGAATGTTGGCATCCAACGTGATGAAGTAATCGTGCACTCCGATCATGTGTTTGGTGGCACCGGTATCAAAAAACCCACCTTCCTTTCTTCACCTACTTCGCTGTGCCCAGAAGAGAGAATACCTTCGCTTCGTGAAGGTGGGCTTCGAATTTGAAATTTCGGTGGCGGGAGCGCTTTCAATTGCAAATAAGGAGGCTTTCTCCTCCTGTGCCACCACAGCATGGGCTTGTTCGGCCTTGGGCTTGCTGTAACAGTCCCTGGCCCAATGGCCTTTTTATCCGCAGCTTCTGCATTCGTTGTTTGCACGACTGGAGCCTGGCCCACCAAGTGCTTCTGTCCTGCCCACCGGTGCTGCTTTGTCCTCGACCACGGCCACGGCCACCTCAACGTCCTCCGCCACATCCTCAGCCTGAGCCTGCACCCTCAGCCTTGGACTCGTGCGCTCCGAGCCGAGCGAGCCACTCCTCTTTGGTGAGTTGAAGAAGCCCTTGAGGATCAGTGACCCCCACCGGTTTCTTGTGCTGCTCCACCGCGTGCAACCGCCCATCACCTCCTCCACGCTGAGCTCATTGACGCCAGCAGTGTCTCGATGGAGATGGCCACCTGCTCAAGGTTCTCTAGCACGACATGCAGCATTTTCTTCATGATTTCTACGTGATCAATGTTCCCGCCGAGCGTTGTGATGCTGTTCGAAAGGCCGGTGATGCGCATGGAGAAGTTGTTCACCTATTCCCCATCGTTGAACTTGATCTCCGCGAAGTCTCTTCGCAGCTGCTCAGCATTTCCCTCCCTCACGCGCTGAACACCGGTGCGCTGGGACCTGATCGCCTCCCAGGCCGATCTCGCGGTTTGCTTCATCCCCGATGTCGCCAGCATCTCCGGCGGCAGCGCCTGGAGAATTGCCGCGAAAGCTATAAGATCATCACGGTACTCGATCTCCTCTCCCTCATGTAGCTCGACGGCATGCTAGATCGACATGGCCGCTCGGGGTCGTCAACGGCTCTGATGCCAATTGTCGTCCCAAACTCCGGCGAGCTCGAAAATGCAACACACAGGACAGAAGAAAAACAAAGTGATTGGTGCCGCTAATGGAATGTGGTTGTTTTCGGTTTTTCCATTACTTATTGACAATGACTTTGATGGAGCATGATGCCTCCGTACGCGTGCCATGATCCCATGACTTGCAGTCACTGATCGTGCCTCGTGAGACTCCGACATTGCCGCAGTGTGGACACAGCACAGCCTCTGTCCCGACTAACTGACGCTCTAACTGAAACAATATGCAAAGGCTCTTTAACTGACTAAGACACTCGATTAACAAAGCAAGAACATGAAAAATTAGTATTGCATTCCGTGTGCCTTTACAAAGAGTTTAAAATTAGCATTTCAATCATAGAAGCAACAAATACTAATTTGTAAAGGCACACGGAATGCAATACTAATTTTTCGTGTTCTTGCTTTGTAAAGTGGATCAATGTTGCTGCTCTTCTACACGTGGGCTCAAGTGGCGTTAATCGACTGATTCGGAGGAAAGGAGAGGAGAGGAGAGGGAAAAGATGATGAAGCAGGGGGCAGTTTAGGATATACAAAACTATTGACCTGTAATTAGGTCTAACGCAGGCAAAACAACATAAAATAGTACTCACTCTGTTTTGATTACTTCTCATTCATCTTATAGTTCACAAGTTTTTTCTCATTTATTTATCATCCTCACTTTTTAATACATATTTCTCTATTTCTAATACATCTTTATCTCTAATTTTCCTCTTATTTTCAGCACATTCTAACTTTTTCACCATCATTAATCCTTGTAATCAAACTTATAATGACAAGTAAAAAGGGACGGAGGAAGTATATCTCTAAACCTATCTTAAATTATCATAGCACACAGCTTATTTTTGAAAGTTTAATGGTATGTTCCAACTCAAAAAAATTATAATAACATATATCTCATTATATATATATATATATATATATATATATATATATATATATATATATATATATATATAACGCTATTAATTTGTAGCTAGCCACAAAATCATAATTTTGTAGCCAGGTCGTTTACCTGACCCAGGTGCCGATGAACAACCATCATGACCCAGTTTCCAAGGCGGACGATATAAGCCGGAATCAGTTAGAAAGAATCGGCTGCATGTGTAACGAACAACCCATCCTTTAATAGAGGCGTGCGACTTAATCGGATCTGCCACGGCTAGCGTTAATCTGTTCCCCTTTCCAGACAATTCTTCTCGGCTTCTTGCAGCGCCACCACCATTGGCAGTGCCGTGTTTCTCCTGCACGCACGCACTGACAGGAGCGCTATAGCAGCAGCAGCGTCCAATCTCCAATATCAGTCTTGGTCGCGTTGTGTGCGTCAGAGGAAGTGCACCTGGTGCTTCACTTCATGAAAAAGGCTGTTAGAACGCTTTAAGATATGGATCTCTTAAAAATTTCTGGGATGGTTGTTGCATGATTCAAAAAGTCCGACGGAATTTGTATCGTTTTCATGGGATAGAAGACTGACAATCAGGTTAATGTTTCAAAATTATGTAAGCAAAAATTGATGGTGGCAACGTTTCTATTAGAATCAGTGGTAGTTTGGTCCCTGGAAGAGTAGAAATTGTTTTTTTTGAAACAATCGGCAACAGGAAGCAATGGAGGGGATCGTGAATCCAGCGTCAAGCAAATGCACTGATGCAAGTCTGCAACTAGCGCTGCTTCCTGGAACTTAATTTGTTCTAGCAACTTAATGAGAAAACTGAAATACTACCATGGAGAATCCTAGCAATTTGATATATGAGAAAATCTCATTTTGTTCAAAGAAACACATTCCGAAGTGTCACACTGCAAAAATATCTGATAATACGCAAACCTCAAACCCTGTGACACACACATTAAAGGAGAACAGGAAATAATTAACATAATAAGAAGTTCCATGGATTACATGTCCAGCAAACTCTCACTTCAGAGGAAAAGATTCAGGAGCAGACACCCATGCTTTCTATACAAAGTTAATGAAAGGGCCCAAAGCCTGGAGGGATTGAGGAGAAGACACATGCGCACACTGTATCATCATCATAAGTCGTCGTCATCATCATCATCTCTCTCTCTCTCTCGTCCAGATCATCATCAAAGAGTCATATCACACTGTATACTTTTCATTGATGTCGTAGCCTTGGTTTGTCTTTCTGAACCTCTGTTGACACGAAATCTGTTAGGATTTTCTAATATTCAGTCCTATTTAATGACAGAATTGCTAATGAATGTTGTGCTACTCTAGTACAACCTCGTGAAGTGTGTATGATTGTAAATGAAACAAAAGAAGAGCTAAGGTCTTTAATCTCATTTAGAATTGGTAAAATCGTTGATTGTTGCACTGAGCAATTCTGCCATAAGGTCACTAAATCCTGGCGATCTGTTTGCATATAAAGATTCCGAATTCCGAGCTGTATTGCTATAGAAATACCATTCTGAACATCCACCTTTAAAAGCTCCCTGGTGATCACAAAAGATAACTACCACTGCACCTTCAAAAGACTCTGAATGAAAGGCGCCATCCGCATTACATTTTATCCAGCATGCTGCATGTGGAATCCTGAAAGCTGCTCGCTGCACTTGTGCTGTTTTTTTCCTTCTCTTAATTCATCTGCCAAAGACCATGAGCAGTATCAATTGCCCACTGAACAGCCCCCCATCCATTTAATAGTACATTTCCCCCATGACGGCTTCTGTTTATCTGCATCCAAAGAGCGTACATACCAATAATGATCATTGTTGTTGTTTTCAGAGGACAAAAATTATCTTGGAGAAGATCACCTGCTCATGAAAAAGGATGGAGATTTGGAAATTTTCGCACCAGTCAGAATCTTGGCCTGTTGCCAAAAAAGGACACTCAAAGAGGATGTGTAGATGGTTCAATATGGCGTTTCCATAAGATTTGCTTTGTGTTAAAAAATTCATGTATAACGCGCCACCAAAAAACTAACCTTTGGTGGGACCGTTTCTACCATGTAGCATCCCCAGAACTGGACGCCCCCATAGTGTTTCCTCGGTCCATCACAGTATCCATAATCCTAGGTCGCACTGGAATTTTAAAATGGCATCACCATCAATAGGTAGAAACACTTCCCCCATGAGTTCTTCGTTCCACAGGCCAGAATCCGAAAATGGCTTCAGGAAAAGATAGTATTCTGTCCCAGTTCACTTTGTCAATAATAACTGTGAGTTTGTAGCATTGTTTCAGCTCAGACTATGCACATATAAACTATAATTTGAGATAATCAGTAATTTCAGAATAATCTATTTCACATGAAAACTGGATTACCAGAAATCTGCAGACAACGAATTAATGGCAGTGTCCCAAAATTTTAATAAAAAACTATGTTTTCAAAAGACATGAATTACAGATTAACCTATTTTCCAAGTAAACTAGATTGTCAGAAATCATTACTACATGCTAACTGTCAAGTCCATGTTCAATGACCACTGAATATCAGACTGTACAAAGTAGTAAGAAATCATGAACATATACATCTGTCGTAAGAAATCAAGAGTATGATAACAGGCAATTGTCTGATGAAATCATACTCAGAATTATTGTAAAAGTAAAGCAAAAGAAACAAAATTGAAATACAAAATTGAAAGAACCTAAAGTGACTGTAGCTTCGAAAGGACTGTGCAAGTGAAGCAAATTCTATCCATATAAAAAACTGTGCATACGCAAAATAAAGACATTGCAAAATTTGAGGGAGAACAGAGATGTGAATACATAGTCAAATTCTATCAAAATCTGTGAATTTTGAAACAACAATGGGAAGAACATGGATGATATTTGTTAATAAATTGCACAAAATTAAGCGAATTTTAGGGAGAGGGATGTCATGAGGACCTGCACAAAGGCAGAGGCGCGCGGTGCGGCAAGTCGAGGCAGGGCCACGGCGGCGCTCCGTCAGACGAGCAATGCAGCACAATGCGTCGGGCCAGGGTCAGGTGTGTGCGGCGCAGCAACTTTGGGAAGTGAGGCGCACGCACGGCGCGGCGAGTCGGGGCAGGTGGGGCGCAGCGTCCCTCAGGGAGGCGGCTGCGTCGAGGCAGGGTCAGTGGGCGCGGCGACGCTCAGGCGAGGTGCTGCCTCGCAGTGGAGAGGAGGAAGGGTGACGTTGTTGCGAAAATTGTGGTTGAAGCAACGATTCTGTTTCTATTATCCATCCAAACCGCGGAGGTAGTTGATTAGTAGGCTCGTAGAAAACTGGTTAGATGCAATTGTATAGCAACTTCACAGCCATATTGATTTTCTACCAGAATCTTAAAGCAAATTGAATCTAACATACCAACAAGAATCCCCAAAATTTTCCCAGAATTGGAATAATGACCCTAATGTTTGGCAGAAGGATGAGGAACCTTGCCGTGGATTTGGAATCACGGAGGCCGTCATCGCCTGCTCATGCCACGCCCGGAACTCAGTTCTTTGTCGCTGCGCACCCGCCAACCGCTCGCCACTCCTCAGCCGCTGCAGCCAGCGCGCAACTCAGCAGACAGGCGCTTCCGCACCACGTCCGCGCGCCGCCAGGGGACTGCGTCGGCGCGTCAGCCGCGCACGAACCCGGCGCCCGACGCCTCAGTCCAGTGCACGCCCACGATCCTCGCCGGAGCCTCTCAGCCGCGGTGCCGCTCAGACATTGGCGCTGCGCCCGCGCCGCCCCTCAGCTCCAGGCGCACCTATGCGCGTGCCGCCTTCAGTCACATCGCCGGCGACGACGCCGCACAGCAGGCCGCCACGCCTCTCTCAGATCCGGAATTTTCGGAGGAATGAGGATTAGGGTTAAGTTCCGGAGGCGACGAACGCCGTACAGCAGGCCGCCACGCCGCTCTCAGATCCGCACAGTGGGGGGCTATGCAAGGACGGGACGGCGGACTTTTTTTAAAAAAAAACTATTATCTTTTTTTTAAAAATTTTACAGAAAAATGAAAAAATTTGTTCTGTACCACTTAAAGTTTACCTTTTCTTAAAAAATACTACTAAAGTATCAAGCTCTAAAAATTACCATCAAAATATTATAATTGTTATAGATATTACCATTCTGTTTGTATCCATTACTTTATTCATTGTTTTCACTTTTTTTTGGGTTAAACATAAATATTTTTGATACAAGAGTAACTGAGTGAAGGTAAAAATTTATGGAATGCCTGATCTGCAGCACTGACTGACTCATTTATGCTCCCTCTACACTTCATGGCCTTATATCTGCGTGCCCAAGCTCTTGTGCACAGCAAGATCTATGGCTAGGCCAGTCACTGCACGTTGCTCCATTTCTTTTCAAGTTTGATGACACCCTCTGATCTCAGCAGTCAATACAGAGCGGCCTCTGTTTTCATAGAGCTCATTGTCACCTTCTATTCTAAAATGTCATGTCACCATGAAGCTTGACACGTGCTTTTTAGCGCCTAAGTATGGTCATGCACCCGCCTTAAGGGCTGCTGCCTACTGCAACAGATTTGTCGCGACCAGCTCGTCATCCTGTCGACACTTGCATCGAATGGCTCCAGTCTATGGAGCTGGATTTGCCTGCTACAAGTCACTATCTCTCTATCCAGCAATAACAACGTGAAGCAGATAAAGAAGAGGTGAACAGGCAAGGGTATTTTTGTCTCACCTAATGGTGTTAGCACAAAAGTTAACAGAATGCTGAAATCTAGAGTGTTGTGAAACTTTTGGTGGTAATTGTCGGAGGCTGGACCTTTTAATAGTATTTTTCGAGAGAAGTAAACTTTCAGTGGTACAGAACAAATTTTCCCTATTATATTAATAAGAAAGCACGCTACATCCTCGAAACTTCACAAGCAACACTTTAAAAAAACTAAAAAATACATCACATACTCTCCAGTTTCCTGAAAAACCTCAACATCGTTGACACTCTCAACCAAGACAGATCACCGGCGCTGAGCAAATCCCACCTTCCATCTCCACGAGTGACTCCAAAGCATGGTCGCCGCAAGAGCCATCGTTTGGATTCTCCTAAAGAACGAACTGTAGTGCTGCAAGAGCCATCGTTTGGATTCTCCTCCAGAATGAACTGTAGTCGATGAACGAATACGGTCGTCAACTCGCGAAGACAAAAAGAGGAAGGGCAATCCATCGCCACTGACCCAGAGGTCAACAGCCGGACAACCAGTCCAAAGATGCCGACCACATCGACATCCCAGACAAGCAGCTCAGCCTCAGAGATACTTAGAAAAACCATCCCTTGACACAAAAAGACCACATACCTCAAACTTTTGTCATCTGAGTCACCTCTGATGACGAAGCCGAGGACCAAAAGCTTCACCACACCGGCCAAGACAAGACTGTCGCCGTCGAGGAAAAACATAGCCTCCTCAAGCGAAGAAATCACCATAGGAGAAGAATTAAGCTACTAGAGACTAAAACTAAACTCTAGAACTAACCTATATAGCTCCTTACCCTAGATCTTGCTTCCCTCCACCTCCAGCGTCTAAAAGGACGCCCGAGGGGAGGGGAGCAATTGGATCGGGGCCGAGGACGAGGATCGCCTCCGCCTCCGCCTGTTCTGTCTGAGATGTGGGGAAGAGTCGAGAAGGAGTATTACAGAGATGATACAATGTTTAGAGTTAACCACAGTCGTCCGTTTGATCATATCTAATGGTTAAAAATAAAGAGATACTTAATCAAAAATACCAAAATAGTGAATCCGGTATCAAAAATAGTTGACTCATTACTAAAAATAGTAGACCCGATATCAATTTTTAAAAGTTAGCAGCTGAGATTAATTAAAGAGATGAATGTAACTCTCTCAATCACCGTAGCATCTCTCGGAAACATTATTCAAATTGGAGAAATTTCAGAAATATGACTATGTCGAACAACCAAAATGTAACTTTAGAAAAATTGAGCGTTGGAGGCACGACTTTCATAAATTGAACACTGGATATGTGGATTAATCGAAGTCGTATCCTAGTTGCACGATAAAGCATTTTCGTGTCTTGAAAACACGACATTTTGAATGATTAATTCCACCAATGATTAATTCCATCTTAAATAATAATTATGGTAATCAAAAACCTCCAAAGTTACGCTTATGAAGCTTAAGTCTGAAGAGATAAGTTATGTACCAGCCGTGAGAAAATCATCCAGGCATCCAGACATACAAGAGCCCCTGTGCTCTTATTTTGATCTTGCAAGTTGCGATGCAGAATCATGTAAGAACATGACGTGCAAGTGTTATAGATTATTAAGCTGGACCTTTAGTATTTCAGATTGTCTAGTTCAGTAAAAAAAAATACCACATTATTGGAGACTTCCTGAAGCCATATACCATTTTAGGTTAGTCAAAGCTAAACTTTGATCACTTTAACTATTAATAATGTAGAATAAATAATATTTATCATAAAAAGTATATTTTTTATTTCATCATGAAAAAAGATTTCATAAAAAGTATATTTGTATATTAAAAACTATGTAATTTTTTAGATATAATTAGTAAAAGTAAAAAAAATTTAATTTTATTCAAACATAGAAATGTTTATATTTTGGAACGAATGTAGTAAGATTTAGCAATATGGCACATAATTAAACAAGGAAAAAATGGATTAACGACACCGAAAGTTGACAAGTTTAGAAAATTACCATCGAACTGAACCGATAAATTTAAATATCACTGAAAGTTCGCGTTTCTTAGAAATAATACTATTCTGTCACTTTACCCTGTTAATGCTGTGTATACGTTTTTACCCCTGCCTGCCCCTATCTTCTTCTCACCTGGTAACTCACCTCACGAGCTCCTCATTCTCTTCTCCCTCTCAAGCTCCTCAAAGCAGATCCACGTGACTGTATCAGTTCAGTTCGATTGTAATTTTCTAAACTCGTCATCTTTCTGTGTCGTCAATTCAAATTTCCTTTAAAATAATGTTTGTCAAAAATTAATTACGTGCCATAGAATAAAATAAAAGGCATAAATTCTCTTAATAAATATCTCTTATGTTCAATTCAATTTAGAGAATAATCATAAAAGGCAGTAGAAATTTATTTTAATAAATTAGACCCCTATGATTCAACAAAATCTCTTGAAACCATTCAAATGGCTCAAAATATTAGGTTCCATGATTAGGAGAATGAGATACCATAGGTTTTTGAGTGTTCTGATTTTATATGTTGTCGCATGATGTAACTACATACCTGAATCTATTCTTATCCAACCAGAGCTCAAAAATTGAGTATTCTGATGGTTCCCCAAAAATTTTTAGTATTCTGATTTTTTATGATGTTGCGTGATGTAATTACATACCTGAATCTATTCTTATTAAACCAGGGCTCAGAAATTTCTGCATGAACCACACAAAAAATTTTGTCCTAGCAGCTGGATTCTGATCCCCAGATAATGTTTCTAGTGCATCAAATAAAATACAAAGTAGATCGATCATGAATTTGAAAGCATGGTTGTGCAATGTCAGTTCACCACATTTTGCATCACCAAGGACGACGGGAGCAACATAATCATTATTCTCAAATGCAAAATAAAGAGCTCAGAACACTTGCTTAAAAAAACAAAAAGAGCTCAGAACACCAAGAGCCATCTCAATTTGCATGAAGTTTCTCAATGCCATTAAGAATGGAAATGATTTTCTGAGCTGAATAATACTCCCTCCGTCCCATAATAAGTTACGTTTTTTACTTTTTAAAATCAACATTTGATCATTTATTTTATTCAAAAAATTTACGAAAATAAAAAATAAACAAAACAAGGTTAAAAGTACTTCTAATAATGAATCATTTTACAATAAAATAAATAGTATTTTCACAAATTTTTTTAATAAGACGAATGGTCAAAGGTACATATTTGAAAATCTAAAACGACACTTATTTTGAGACGGAAAGAGTAGTAAATAGATCTACTAAGAAACTTTAAATTTAATATTTACAAAATACTCCAACATTAGTTTGGTTAAAAGAATGCACATTAAGATATATGTAGTTTAAATGAAAGAAATGAAAATAGCCAAAACTTAGAAATATGACACATACTTAAATAATATTGGTTAGAAATTAATTACGTGCAACAGAGTAAATATGAAGTATATGTTCTCTAATAAATATCGCTTTGGCTAATTTAATTTAGAGAATAATCATAAAGGGTAGCAAGATTCATTTTAATACTATTAAATTATAAAGCATTGGACCCCTATGGTTTAACAAAGCCTCATGAAATCGTTCAAATATATGTGACACAAAATATTAGGTTCCGTGATCAGAAGGAGATACCATAGGTTCTTGAGTAGTCTAATTTTTTGCGCTGTTGCGTGATGTAACTACGCACCTGCATCTATACATATCAAACCAGCTAGGGCTCAGAAATTTCTGCATGAAGGAGAACCACACAGCTAAATTCTGTCTTAGCCACTGAATTCTGATCCCGAGAGAGAGTGTTCCCAGTGCATCAAACAACTAGATCGATCAAGAATTTGAAAGCACATCTGGGCAACGTCGATCAGGTAGGTTCAAAAAAACTGATCAAAGTCCATCTGAACTATAATGTGCACACGCTTTGCCTGCGGCGAGAAAAAGCGTGTTGAAAAATCATTTTTCTAAGCGTGAGAAGTGTTTGCATGGTTGAGTAAGGCACGCAAGTCGGCATGTAGAAGAGGCGACTTCTCGGATTCGCATGCACATTATAGAGAGCCAGAGGTAAGCTTAGCTTGCCTGATCGGGACGTGTGTGGCGAAGACAGCTCCTTCTATCTGCTACGTCTTCGTAACATGAACAAGTCGATGTGCGCTTGCTGCTCGCCTCTTGGATTCCCTTAAATGAATTCAGACACGCAGGCAAGGTCAACTCGCTCTTGTTCATCCTGTAGACTAAATTGCAACAACAATGCATCAGATCGAGCATGCAAAAACGCTTGACACTTTCTTTGGATAAATAATTAAATGCCCCATGTTGAAGAGCCTATAAAATGCAGTACTATCTGCCCCCTTTGTTGTCACCAGCAATCGCGACACACCGCTAGCGCTAGCTCTTAGTTTCAGGCGCAGTTGTATACATGCCCCATCACAGAGATTAATTATGGCGGGTCGCAGGTCGGGCATGGGAGAGGGCCTTGTGTTGTGCCTGGCGATATCGGTGCAGGTTCTGTGCGCCGCCGCCGCAGCCGGCGCCACCCGGCCGCCGCCGATCTTTGTGCTCGGGGACTCGACGCTGGACGTCGGCAACAACAACTACCTGACGGGGCCGGACGTGCCGAGGGCGAACAGGCCCTACTACGGCGTCGATTTCCCGGGTTCGGTTCCGACCGGACGCTTCAGCGATGGCTATAACATTGCTGACTTCATAGGTAATTAAGTCATTAAGAGATAATCTGCAGACATTGGGTTGTGTACTTATAGGTCGTTTCATCGATTATACCTGGACTATGCTTCCTGCAGCGAAGAACATTGGATTCGCGAGTAGCCCTCCGGCTTATCTCTCGCTGGTGTCTCGAACCAGCCTTCTAGTTCGGAGCGCTCTTGGTACCGGTGTGAGCTATGCTTCGGCAGGAGCTGGGATCCTCGACTCTACTGTAAGTATTTCTTCTATTCCAGTTTAGATGCCATGGAAAGTAAATGCAAGGGGAACTACTCTCTCCGCCTAAAAATAGTAGCATTTAAAGTTTTACAGATAGAGCTTTAAATGCTACCATTTTTTAACAGTGAGAGTAATTACAAATCGGTGGTTTATATAGAATATAATTCAAATTATTTCTAATGGTATAAAACTACTCTCTCCATTCTATAATTATTGGAGCAATAATTTTGAAAGGAGGAACAATTACTTCTCCCTCTGGGATTAAAAAGAATGCTGTTTTAATATAATTTTAGTCGAATATTAGGAATATAAATTACAAATAATTTTTAATTTATTAAGTTTAGATATGTGATGTGATGTTTTTTTCTCAAATAATTGGACGTGTCGTTCTCAAAAACCTCAATCATTACATCCAAAAAGGTGTTAACTTGTATTGGAGTAATAAGTCCACACATGTTTGACTGTACACGAAAACCCTTCTTCCAGAAAAAAAAGTTGTTGACATGGTAACTGTTCATTGCTGCGAATACTAGGCCTAACAACGATATACGCACGTACCCACGCAGAACGCGGGCAACAACATCCCGTTGTCAAAGCAAGTGGAGTACTTCGACGCGACAAAGTCTCAGATGGTCCAGAGACAGGGTGCCGCGGCGGTGAATCGCCTCCTCGCCAAGTCCTTCTTCCTCCTCAGCGTCGGCAGCAACGACCTGTTCGTCTTCGCGCAGTCGCCGAACCAGTCTGCCGCGGACGTCGACGCGCTCTACAGCAGCCTCATCTCCAACTACTCAGCCACCATCCAGGTACCACAAAATGTCACAGCTCGATCGATCGATCCTCTGGTTTTCGGTGCCCTTAATTAGCGAAACGTTCAAATGGATGTGAAATGAAATTGCATGCAGAGACTGTACGCGCTGGGCGCCAGGAAGTTCGCGATCATCAACGTGGGGAAGCTGGGGTGCGTGCCGGCGGCGCGGCTGCTCGACGCGAACGGAGCATGCGAGGCCGGCCTGAACCAGCTGGCGGCGGGCTTCGACGACGCCCTGACGCCCATGATCGCCGGCCTCGCCGCGAGGCTGCCGGGTCTCGCGTACTCCCTCGCCGACTTCTACGGCCTCACGGACGCCACCTTCGCCGACCCGGCGGCCGTGGGGTACACGGACATCGCCGCCGCGTGCTGCGGAGGTGGGAGGCTAGGATTGCCTGTCCAACTCCACGCTGTGCGCCAACCGCGACCAGCACGCGTTCTGGGACCGAGTGCACCCGTCCCAGCGGGGCGCGATGCTGACCGCCATGAACTTCTTTCGCAGCCGACCCGGCAGGTTCACCTCGCCTATCGACTTCAAGGGGCTGGCCGAGAGCAGTCGAATTGTAAAGAGAGGATAAAGTAAATGTAGACAAACCGTGTAACAAGATATGAATTAATAAAGTGACTACACAGCGTGTTACAAAAGATATGAATAAAGTAAGTGTATACAAATTAACTAGAGAAAAAAAAACTATGACATACTTCCACCGTTCATATATTATTGTTGTCGTTGATTTCAACATCAATTTTGATCATTCGTTTAATTAAAAAACTATAATAAATATCATATATTTTATTATAATTTGATTTATTATTGAAGATGCATGAAACATAATTTATAATTTCACCCATTTGAACTATTTTTTTAAATTTGATGAATGTTTAAAATTGATATTAAAAGTCAACAACGACAATAATTTAGGAATGGGGGAGTATAAAAGATTTTTAGAGTTGCATGATGCATCTTGAGCTTACCCTGGAGATGGGGATAGTGCAATGGCCAAGTGTTGTGAAAAATCACTTCTATAATAGTGCTAAATTTCGGTGAGAATTTGAAGTTTCATGAAAAATATGAATTCACCTGTATTTCTATATTTGGGGATCTAATTTCGTGTGTCAGAACCGCCCTAAAATGGCTCGCCTAGGATCGATCTCGGGTGATATTAAACAATAATACCTAAATAATACAACACGAGTGATATTATAAAATATGGAAACCACTTAAAGTATTACAATAAGTTCAAGTTCTTATAAGAAGCTGAAAACAGATTTTTTTTTAAAAAAAACAGTGCGGAGGTGAATACAGACACACACGACGATTTCCTATTATGAGACATGTCTCACTTTAAGACATGCTTCACTCCTCGCGACCGAAGTTCGGTGAAGAGGGAACTGGTTCATAGGATCAGTTCGCTGGAGTCTCACCTTCCCACACTTCTTAGTCGTAACAGCTACACCAGCTATCTACAGAAAGAGCTATATACAACAAAAAGAGAAAGTAATAAACTGTGAGTACTAATTCCTCAGCAAAATTTACCCGTCAAAAATGATCAACTATAACCGACTCTTAAGCACGAGGGGCTGACTCAGAGGGATGACCATTTGCATAAAATATAACACTATCAATGGATCTTTACTTTCAACTTTTAGCAGTAATTTAAGTCCACGAAAATATAGATTTAATTTGCACTATAAACTAGAGCAAGCATGGTTGCCAAACAATTACCTATAACTAAGCAAACAAATCATGTTATTATTGTTATTAGTCTAGTTGTTACTACGACATGACGCAGTGAACAAGTGGTACCTGTTACTGTGAGAGGTAGCGATTATAATCGATTTATACCAGCTGCGAAAACCCAAGTAGCACGATGTATGCACACTCTCAAAGAGTCACATACGGCAACCTTTCACGTCGATATCATAGAGGCCGGTCCGGTTCTCACCCCTCCTGAGTACACGTTCTTCACGCGATACCACACATCGAAGCTATCCGTGGTTAGCCCGTGTACCATCTCAATATCATCACCAAAAGAGGGGTGAGTTATCGTCTAACCACTATGATAGTCGAACCAAAAGAGGGGTGAGTTATCGTCTAACCACTATGATAGTCGAGTTACGTCAGTTTATTAGGCCCATTTCGCTAGCATACTCTTGGTACGTTCAAACTTGCTCAACAGAGCCACACTCGAATTGGTCTTTAACCGATACAAACAGGGCTACCACACTCCGAGCACGAGTCCACAAAGGAAACGTGCCTCTGTGCCCTCCTATTCCCTGCCAGATTTTAGGTTTAAACATTGTGATAAAGCAACGGGAGTAACAGCTTATATCTCGCAAGTGAGGTTTTTCATTCACTCGACTTCTGCCGGCAAAAAAAGGACTTAGCCTAGCTCTACGTCGAGTTACCTGTACCAATATACACTAAACAAGAGAATAAAGCACTATCATGTATTATATGGTTTTCAAACAATTCTTATAATGTAATGCACAGTACAATAAGCATAAAATACATAGTGATAAAATAAAAGAGTTTAAAATAGGATAAATGCATCAGAACTTGCCTTCGGTTCGCTGAGGGTTAGCGCAAACAAGAGACTGATCTTCAGCGGCGGACAACTCCGAAGCAGCTAAAGCAAGTTGCTGACCTTCTCCGGCGATTCTTAAATGCATGAGGTTCTTAATTAACTAACAAAGCTATTTCTATAGCTGAAAATGCAATTTTGAAAGTTCTAAAGTATTCTACATATTTCAAGGATTCCAACGGTATATTATTTGTAATTTTTGGAGCTAAGATGAATTTTCTACTATTTTTGGAAGATAATACTAATTTCTAGACAACTAATAATTGATTTTGCAAAATAGATAACAATTCTCGGCCTACTGGGCCGCACTCACGTCCGGCTGGTCCACGGAAAAACTGGGCCACTTCAGCCTGGCCCAAGCCGGGTGGCAGGCCATTGAGGCCAGTGGGCCTTGAGCTCGTGGGGCGCTTGGCCCAGGCGGCGGGGCGCAGCCCCTGCCCTTGGCTCGCGCGACGCGCAGGGCGCCCAAGCGTGGCCATGACGTGGCAGCTCGCCGGAGCCACTTCCCGGCATCGGCTCCGAGGGGCCGTGTCCCGAAAATGATCTACGCCGCGAGGGAAGCTTCGGGGTGGGGTCGGATGGTGGTGACCCTCACCAGAGAGCGCCGACGGAAGGCAATGGCGGCGCGACTTCGGCAATGGTGTGCGAGCAGCTCAGTCAACGAAACGCGAAGGTTTCTTCATCACGAGCTTCACCGGAGCGAGTAGAAGCCCAGTGTCAAGGTTTTCATCGACGAGGAGGGGCGGAAAGGGCTTGTCCATGGTGTGGTCTTTGGGTTTCGACGGCGCCTATGGATGGAGGCTCAAAATCCCGTCGGAACTCCTCACGATTTGCTCAAACGTCGTGACCTAGAGGTGCACGAGCTTGTGAATAGCATTCAACTGCGAGGAATTAAGAGAAGCTCGCTGGAGCTTACCGGATCTGGGGAAGACACGACGGTCGATTTGATGTAGCTCGATTTGGGGAAAACTTCAAATCGATGCGGCTTGGCATGGTGGAGGAGGAGATGGTCATTTGTAGGGCTAGAGGACGGGGTGGCGCCGCTTCTAGACGAGGCACGGAGGCCGAGGACGGCTCTCTACGGCGACGGCATGTGCGACCGGGAGAGAGCTCGAGTGAGAGTGAAATGAGGGAGAGAGCAGAGCGAGTGAGAAGGGCCGGGAGTACTACTCGCGCGTTATAGGGAGCAGGACACGTCCTCGGCTCGGTGGCATGCATGCAGCGAGGAGGCGCGAGGCGAGGGCGTGTGGGCGTGCGTGCTGGCCGTGCACGGTTGGAGAGGAGGAAGAAAGAGAGATAGTGGGGCTGACAGGTGGGTCTCGCGGAGATTTTTCTTTTTCCCCGAATTTCGCTAACTGTTCTCTATTTTTAGTCTGAAATGCACACTTTTCGAGCTCCAAAAATTTTGAAATTTAGTAGGAGAGTAAAACTTGTGTAAAGGAACAACTTTCATTTTGGGGTCAACCTCAAAGTAGAAATAAATAATTTTCTATTTAATTTCAAATACAGGCAATATTTAGAGTAAAATCAATTATTTGGGACCTTTAAACCTCAAATAAAAATTTTCCCAAAACCTCTAAAATTCAAGTGGTTGCAAGAACTTTCGAGAGAGAGTTTTGTTTCACAATATTTCATTGAAAATTTTGAACTCACATTTTGAATTTTAAACTTAAATTTGGGACTAACTTGAATCTGGGTTTAAATTCCTTTGAGCTCGGATTTTCAGGAACTTCGAATTCGAATGGAGCGTCTTATTATTCATAAACACGAAGTGTTACATATCGCACCTTAAAAAATAGTTATTTACAACTACAACATTGAGGCAACAGTTTGTGAAAATGTATTTCTACAAGAGGTCGGCTTAACTCAACTGTGAAAGTGGATTTATATATGTGGACTACGAATCTAGATGCAGAAATGCTGATTTTTATGTGGTGCTACAATTGCATAAAGTACAAACAAATACTCCAACAGTCTTTATTGCCGATGAGCAAACTGAGGATTCTGCATAGGCTGCTCGGCAGGTTGTGCCGCTTCAATGATTATTGAGATCTCCAGAGCGACCGTATAGAGCCAACCACGTAACGTAGTTTTTTGCTGGACGCCTTGGAATTTCAGAGCCTTTTTTGGCCAGATTTATAATAATCAAATCAAATTTCAAAGATTATAATTTAAGTAAATAAAATGGAAAAATGATCCTAAGAAATTATTTTTACTTAGATTGCAGAAAAAATGCTTCGAAATTAGTAAAATGCTTAACGCTGTTGTGCCGACGCTGATCAATATAGATGTCTATGGATCAGCACAGCACGGCCCATTTACTAACAGTGCCGAGCCGAAACGAAATTAAACATGCCAGACCATTTCAGATGGGTCGGGCGGCCCGTTTAGACATCTATACCGATCAACAATGAAACGCAGCGTGAGGGCAGCGTCATAGGCCGTCGACCAGCGGACCAATTCACGTGACAGGCTATCTTGAGCCCCTTTAGTGAAGGCCACAGGCCACAGTCGTCATTTCCCCTCTGATTGGCGCAGGAGAGCCCCGTCCGGCCAGCCTCATCTGGCTCGTCGGTCGTCGCCGTCGCGCGTCCCGTCTTCCCTCCGCCGGCCGAATCGACTTGGGTTGGGCCTGAGCGCGCCTAGGCGGTGCTCACCCATGCCTCTGTGGAGCGGGGCTCCTCCCTGCGCTCCGGGAGCGACGGCCGGCGCGTTCTGCGGCGTCTTCTCGCCGTGTCGGTGCTGCCTCCCACTCCGCCGAGCTTGCTTCCTGCAGCCTGCCGATGGGAAGAACGGAGGCGCCCTTAGGTTAGGCCCCAGAAATGTTTTCTTGACGATGCATTTCGTTTCCTGTGTCAGTCAGAGGATTCGGTGTGGTTCCTCCGAGTCTTTACCTGAACTTCAGTATTTTCGACTGAAAGACATCTTTAGTTAAATTGTTAGTCAATCTTTACTGCAAAGACTTCCAATAGTTATCCATCAACTAAGTCTGCAATGGTTCCTCAGAGTACCTTGTTTGTCGAATTGGCACATTAATTTCATTACTTCGGTATTCGAGAATTCATAAAACTGGGTAATTTTAGACTACTTGTTCACAGTGAGTGGCTGTCTAGACGTCCATTTAGCATCCTCCTAACTTGATCTTTCTACGTGCTGCATTTAATCTGATATTCATAGATCTTTTACAACTTATAGTTGAGCATGATGTATATTCTTGAAATGACTAGTGTTGTAGTTGTGCATGATGTATGTTCTTGAAATGACTAGTATTATTCAGCCCACTTGTTTGCCTTAGCATATTGTCAGATTATAATGCCTGTTAGAATGCAAATAAGGTGAATCTTTATGGTGAAAACTGTGATTTGTTCATGTGCATGTTTTACGGCGCGAACCATTTTGTTAAGATTCATATCTGTTCAGAATGTGTACCTTTTTTACCCCCACAGATATTTGATTCGATACATTTTCATATGTACCTTTTGTAGTTACCATGTGAAAGACACAAGATGGAGGCCAGTATTTGCTCTGGAGACTGGTGGATCACCTAACTCTGACGGACAAGACTTTGAGGAGGACCGTGGCTTTCTTGGTAGAACAAGGTTAGGTAGACTCATCCAAGCTGCAGCGAGGGAGCTTCTTGCAAAGCTGAACTCTGCGAGAACCAACACCCCAAATAAGATATTCCTCGTGCTCTTAGGCTTCTACACTGCCAACGCCTTGGCAACGATCTTAGGCCAGACAGGTGACTGGGATGTTCTTGTTGCTGGTATTGTTGTGGCTGCAATCGAGGGGATTGGCATGCTCATGTACAGAAAACCTGTTGCTAGGCCTCGTGGGAGATTGCGATCTTTTATTGCGATGGTTAACTACTGGAAAGCTGGCGTGTGTCTAGGCCTATTCGTTGATGCCTTCAAACTGGGAAGCTGACTTCAGGAAGTGATCTTATGGTGCCTACCTGTGGTACACTGGTACCATTGTTGTTGTATTGATCTCAAACAGCAAGATATAGAGAACAACTAAGGGCGTTGCTCAAATGATAGATTCTAACATTAGCCCCAAGTGTTGGAGGATACGGGTGGAGTTGAGAAAATCTATCTATTTTTTTGAAGCTCATTGAGATGTATGGAAAAGGTATTTTCTGGTTACAAGTTTCTCCCCCCCCCCCCCACACCACCCCCACCCCCTTCTCTTTTTCAGCAGGTTGGACCCATTTATGCGACTCTTTTTGCGACCAAGAGAGTTGTATTTGAAGCATTTTCTTTTGAAAACAAATGAGTCTGAGTTAGGGTTTGGATACGATCCACTAATTATTAGTCGGAACTAATAAGAGAGAATTCTTTGTGTGCCATTGGAAAAACTCGAAATTCTTTTTCAGCCACTGGAAAATGTTCTGTGTTACTGTTTGAGATTTTTATTCCTCTGCATGCCACTCCCGAGTGAATTTTCTCTTATCTTTTAGAGATTTGTTTTTTCTTCTTCGGTATGGCTCAATGAAAGTTAACCTCTATTGCTTCAATATCTATGTCGATTTTTTATGGTGATAAAACATATAGCGATGAATAATTTTTGTTATTAGATCCACTGCATTCAACATATATTATGAATTAAAATTTTCACATTGATTTAATTTACCTTAGTTTTTAGATGCGTTAAACAACTTGATAAAATTCTCAAAAAAATACCAATAATTTTCTTTTGTGATCTAAGTATTTTAAGGTATTTTTCTACTCGGCAGTGGTATGCAGAGGAATGAAAAGCTCAAAAGGTGGCACAGAATAGAGAATCATTTTTGCTCCATTTTTCAATGAAATGTCTGTTTCGTCTCTGACTAATCACCCAAGGAATCCGTGTTGAGTTGGTTTTTGAGAAAAAAAATTTAAGGATATTTTAGATATTTTACAATATATTAGTCCCTTTGAGTTGACTAATTGAAAAACAATTAGTATGTGAGTGAACTAAGACTTTATTTGTTTTAGCTTTTCAGCTGACTTTTTCGACTGGAAAAGCTAAAAAGCACATTTTAAGTTGTTTTTTTGACTTTAGTGTGCTGAGAAGTTAAAAATATATTACAAAAATTAACATTCAAATTTCAACATTCATCTTTTTCAACTAGCAACTAGTCAGCTTTTTTTAAAAGCACAAAAGCAAAAGATCAAACAACAGGCCTTAAAAATTAGTCCCCAAACAGGCCCTAAAAATTAGTCCCCTTATTAGTTCGCTCGTTTGAAAGAAAATAACTAATTTTACTCAGTCGAATCCAAACAGGCCTTTAACCGGATGTATTTCTTAGGCAACGACGATGGCAGACTCACATTTTTTATTCATCAGTGACAGTTTTTTTTTAGCCAGGAGGCCGTGCACATGGTTTGACTACAAATTATATGGCACCACTAAGGTGTAAATACGTGCACTTAAAATTAACTTCAAAACCTATTTAATTAAAAAATGAACTAAGTTTTTAAAATTCCCACTATTTTTAAAAAACTAGTTATTTTTTTAACTCAAGATGTTTGGAGGGTAACTTAATGGTGATTAATTTCATCCCTAGGCACCACCTCTTCATGCTCGCGTAGCAACAATTTATCTGCATGCAACTTCTATTTCTTAGAAAGATGCACATGATCTCTGGGCATACAACTTTTCTGGTGAGCATGTAAAGGCGGTGTCATACAATTTTTCTTTTCTGCGGGGCTCCTCCCTGCAACCATGCATGCCCCGAGCGTGCTGGCGGGTTCTGCGGTGGCTCCTTGCCCCGCAGGAAAAAAATTCACCAGTTAGCGGGTACTTGGCAAATTTGCCATCGAAACAATAGCTTTCACAAATTTACCATTTGTCTCTTTTATATCCTTAGTCAAATCATATAGACAAATCACTTAGTTTATTATGCTAAAGGTATAAAAGAGACAAAATAGCAAAGAAAACGATACATGTTTTGGCTGACATTTTATTATGAAAACCTATTGTTTCAGTGCTAAATCTGCGAAGCACTTTATTTGAACTGACAAAAATCCAATTTTTTCTTCAAAAAATATACTAATCTGGTTCAGTGCATTCTTGAGATTACCAAGCGATTAGCTACAGGACAATCATCCTCTCGCATTGCCAGTTACTTCCGCTCCATATTATTGTGCCATTGACACCCAAGTTCTTCATTGAAGTTTTGCATAGGGCCTCATTACAGTGCAAAAGCGGCTTTTATGAACAAGAAGCAGAAGCAGCAGGAGCAGGGCAGAGTCCTGCTACTGCGTCCAAACAATCGCATCTTGCATTTCGTTCCTTCTCCTTTGCAACATTTTCGATATTAACATAGGGTGTGTTTGTTTGGCGTTCCTATAGCTGCGGCTGCTTGGTATGTACAGTGAAAATATGTGGAAACCTGCTGTTATAGCTAGCAGTCGCAGCCAAGAAACGGGCTACCGAACAAGTCCATAATAGGATGTGAGTGGTGTGAGATTATAACGTCACCGAGCATAAGCAAAACGCAACAAAAAGTGGAAATGAAAAAAAAAGAACAGAGGCAAAACCAGCACGAAGTTTTTTTTTAAATAATACATATTTTTCAAAAAATTACAGAATTAATACTCGACATTAGGAAATAAAAAAACTAAGTCGAATGCTGGATGTGCGAATAAAGAGAAGTCGAATAATAGAATGCGACAACAGAAAAGTTGCATAACCAACGTTTGACTTCTCAGAAGTCGAATGTTGTATATTCCACTTCTCTGAAGTCAAATGATCAATATTCGATTTCATGTTGTCAAACAGAGTTGACCGCCACTTGAATATCCAAAATTGGATTACACAAATTCAAACAACAAGAATTCGACAATATTTAAAAAATCATTTTCTACCCATGCAAATTATGTTTTCAATTATCTAGTAGTAGTTTATTTGTAATTTATTATTGTGTATGAATTTTGCGAAATGTTATTATTAGAAACTTGATAACATTGATATTATAAAATAAAAGAGTAGTAATATTATTGACAAAATTAAAATGGAGAAGATAATATTAATATTATAATAGCCCGACACATACATATGTTAATACATAAAATAGCGTGTCTATGGTGCCATCCACCGAGGTAGTCCTAACACGCTTTAGGGAAACATAATTTTATGCCAGGTGGGGTACAGATGCTGCCTTTCTACTCTTTACTCTAATGAAAATGAGAGGGTCCTGCGAAACAGTTAGTGTTGTGCATATAGTTTATTGGCAACAGTAGATTTACAGGTTCAGACTTATGGTGTGGGCACCTGCAAAATACGTCATCGCAGATGGTGAACCTGCAATATGTAGACAATTTTACATTTACGTAAATGCAAGAAATGTAAAACTATAATACTTCAGTAATACATACCAGTGAACATTTGCAGGTAAAATATCTCTTACTGGGACTAGGATCTCCTGACGATGAATAAACTGCCCCATAACTCGGTGTACCGCATAGTCCTCAACAAATGCGTCGAACACAATCTTCTTCTTCGTCAGCCAAAACATAGAGTCTCTGTAGCAAAGCTGCGAAATACCACGAGCTCCGGAACGTGCGTATACCAGGTCCTGCCGGTATGGCTCCTACATAACTAACTCAGGTCGAAGATAGTCAAACTGCTCCATGAAAGGCTCATATGCCGAATGAACCTGCAAAACTGGCTATTGAGGCTAAAAAGAAATACTATAAGTATATTAAATATCATTTACAAATGTATTGCAATATAATGAACATATGTACCCAACGATGTGTCCAAAGAGATCCCATCGTTGGCTTGTCAACTTCATCCCCACCATACATATCACCAGTGTAATGTCTTGGCTCCTCGTACGGACGCCCAATCTGAAATCTCTCAAATGATCACAACTGTAACAGCAGAGGCATATCTGTCAATATAGAGCCCACACGTTTGTTAAGGCACGCCTCACATAGAGCACGATACGTAGCACAAAGAACAGCCGACCCCAAGACAACTGAGGAATATTTGCAGCTTCACCATCAGCGTAGGAAATCCAACGTGCATCGACAGTGTCACCGTATGTCGACATAAACATAACCCAACCAAACAACCATAGGAGGTATGCCTCTAGGTGTCAATCAACCTCATACTCTGTCGGCTCATGTGCCATGTTCTCAACTTGTAAAAGAACAATTTATTTACATGTAGCGTAATGTTAATCTATTAATGATATCAATTAAGAAAAGTACTAGTGTTGTCGAACCTTTAGCTGCTGTAGCCACTGCTTCTTTGGCCCATACTTTTGTCAGTACAATTTGAAATACTGCACCCTCCAAGACAACTACAAACCGCTCCGTAAAGTCCTATTGCCACCCAATAATATCACCAGCAATGGGTAACCCGGTTAGCATTGCTACATCCTGCAACGTGACAATCATCTCCCTAAACGACATATGGAATGTGTGGGTCTCAGGCCTCCAACGGTCCACTAGAGCAGATAGAAGTGACCGGTCAAATGGAAACCGCCGTGGACGCTCTACATGAGGCTATATGACATCATCGTCCTCTTGATCATCATCAATACCTTGAATCATTCGCGTCAAAGGGAGCAATCCAGCTCTAGATAACCTACGATGAATACAATTTATTTTACACTTCATATTAACACATATAATTGAAAAAACATAAAATAAAAAAATAAGAAGTACATAAAACCTGAGCAACCATCGTGAGTCAAGACGCCAAGCCCTTGCTGGTGTACGGGCCATAAACACAGGGACATTTGATACTCCATGCGTGGCAACTTCAAAAGCACGATGACGCTGGTCTAGAGATCGATCTAAGAGCTCATAATATGGGTCCATGGCTACATTACATATAACCGATATGATAGTGCAACATAAAAATATTAGATGTGCAATTGTTTTTACAACATACACATGATTCATACAACATTAAAACATACTAAAGGGTGTTTTCACATAAACAATAAATTACAATATAATTATAGATTACATGACACATAAATAATCATATTACTTATAAAGCATGTCCATCATACGCTTCTCTATAGTGTTCACCGCGACGATCCTCTACACATTGAGTGTAAGTTGATGCTCCACCTTCGCATTCTTTATTCTGTGTACAATCCTTTTTCTTGTGACCGTACTCATCACATTCAGTGCATCGTCTTATAGGTCCTCCAACCTCAGCTTCATCTATGTCATTTCGAATGTGCCTACTCTGCGGATAACCACCTTGCCCATGACGATGTCTAAGCAAATTTTGATGGAGCAAACAAAGCACCGTATCTTTGTCATATTCTGTGAAGTCAAAATGTGCAGCAAATCCATGAAATTCCCCAGTCTAGGTATACACCACATTTTTCTTCAAATAGAATGGTGAAACATATAATGACGTGTTCACACCAATCTGTGACAGTGCTGCAAGAACATGAGAACATGGAATGTGTAGCAACTTCGGCTTATTGCATGTACACTGACACCATCCATTTAATTCAACTCCTAAATTAACCTCGTGAGTAACAACTCTTGTCTCACTTCCTACCCCTCCTTTTACTCTCAAAGTTAACTCAAATCGATGCTCTATTGCGCCCATGCTATGCACCATGTGTCAAACAGACTTTCATTATTTTCTGCCAAATGCTTCATCATACAAAAACAATATGGGGGTATTCATAGTCGAGCTATGGATTACAACAGTTGCGTGCCTTTTTTGATAGTATCGAATGAGCCCATGCAACATCTCTTCCACAATTCTAATTAGAGGTAATCCACGCAACCCTTTAATAACCCTCAGCTATGTTTGTAGTCATGATGCTATACCTAGCATCGCCACTGTCATAGAGCAAGGACCACTTCTCCTTTGGCTCGACTTCAATCCAGTGTGAGAAACACTTGATGTGCCTCGATGACCTCCTTCGAACATTTGGAGGGTCTAATCCTTCACCAAGGGCTGGTAGCACTGCTGGTAAAGTCTCACCAGGTGTTGGTGGTTTCTTTTGTCTTTCTTGGATGTGAGTTCTTGTGTTCTTATCTAGATCTGTCCAAAGGGTCTCAAACTTGCGACTTTGGTTCTGACTACATAATCTTTTAAACATATTAATCAGAGACTGGTTCTTAAATTGCTTTTAAAAATTAGCTCTCATATGTCGCATGCACCACCTGCTCTACAAAGCAGGCCATGGATATGGTTCATTGGGATCCTCTTGCAATGTTTTAATAGCAGATAATATCGCAGCATGTCGGTCATGAATGATGTAGATATTAGGTCGATCACAAATGACCCTTGCTTTAAGGTGTCTAAAAAACCAAAGCCAACTCAACCTGCTCTCAGACTCCACAAAAGCAAATGCTAAAGGAAGTATCTGATTGTTGGCATCTATTTCAATCGCAGTTAATATTTGACCTTTGTATTTTCCAGTCAAGAAAGTGCCATCCAAACAAACTATAGGCCTACAATGGTGGAATGATTGAATACACGGACCCAAGGAAAAGAAAGCACGCCGAAAAATTCTAGTTCATCATGTTCTAACTCAGTCTCCTTAAATGCAGTATATGTGCCCGGATTCTTTTCCTTCAAAATATCAAGCGCGCGGGAAAGATTGCAATACCAAGCCTCATAGGTGCCCCAACGCTTTTCTAAAGCCTTTTGCTTTGCCCTCCAAGCTTTTTGATAGCTTATATCGTACTTAAATTGCTTTAAAATTGAGCGTTGGATGTATGAACTTTCCATATCTCGTTTCTCAATAATCTCCACGAACAATTCATTTGCAATAAATGAAGCAGTCAGGTTGCGATGCTTACTATTGACATTTTGAAGTGTGCAGCTATGTTCACAAACTTTAGAGACCAACCAATGTGTCTCATGCTTTGGCTTGTATGCGTGAACATAAAAACAACATCCATCATTTCTGCACTTCACGCTGTACATAAAAACACCTCTCTATGGGATAGAACCGTCCAATGCGCTACGATGTCTTTTAATTCAAACTTATTAGGAAAGAGCTGATTCACATGAATCATTCTCGATCTATACTCTCAACAAGAACGTTGGTTATCAATCACTTGCATTGACACTTTTTTAGGTCTATTCCATTCATCTGGGATAAGATTACTTCCAAACTGATTGTCATCCTCTTCCTCATCGTCATCTTCATCACCATCAACTAACACCTGCTCAGCCTCATAAGTTGCATTAAGATCTACATTTTTCAGCTCTTCGACAATTCTTTCAACAATATCTCTAGTATCAACTTGGCCCTTAAAAACCTCAACGTCGCTAATATAGAGTCTCTAAGTCTTGCCTAACTTCTTCTGTTGCCCCCATCATTTCGTGACAATGATTATCATCTTCAACCATATTTGCTGCACTGTTATGTGAGGCCACATCATTATGTTCATATAACTCTTTTAGACAAGACTGCACAAACATAATAAATTGAGCATTCTTTTTCCGACACCAATCCAACCACTGCAAACACTTTGTTGTCTGATACATCGACTTCAGCTCCCAACGAACCGAATGGAATATCCGAATTCACAAACATTGCACCTTAACTGAATAAATAGTAGAGTCTAACTGAAAAAAAAATTGTCAACCAAACTATGATCTCCATCATTCTTGACGCGTCGGGGTTAGGGTGTTCTACGTCCACATAAAGAAAATTGATCAGGTCAACACCATTTGGACCATTTCGAATTTCTGCGGTGCCATAGTAAATTCTAAGAGTTATCATATTGAATTCACCGATCTCTGTCAAAAAATTTAATAACACTACATTATTAATATATTTTTTAAATCTAATTTTAATGGCTACAGATCAATATTTTATTCATACATTAGTTTATACTTAACATGTAATAATAATATTACGCAAATATTATTATATTAGTTACGATCCTAATACTCGGTATTATATCATGTATACATACTACGATTTTTATCAATAATCTATTTTATCAAAGCATTATTACAAATATAGTCATATGGTAAAAAATATATAAAAATTATATACTAACACGTACTAAGTCAGTTTACCACATCAAATATGAAATATGAACTATTTTTTACAATATATTGTTAACTTAATTACAATAATACATATAAACTTAAAAAATAGAACATAATATAGAAAAAAAAAAACTTACCGCTCCGGCTGTCAGCGGCCGCGCTCCGGCCGGCAGCCGCCGTGGTCGCCCGACACATGCCGCTCCGGCCACCTACCGCCGCGCCTTGCCCGTCGGTCGCCTTCGTCCGTCGGTCACCTTTGTTTGGAGAGAGAGAGAGAGAGAGCGAGAGAGAGTGAGAGTGGGAGAGTGTTGGACGTGCGGAAGAATGGATAGAAGACGAGCGACAGTTGTGTGAGTGGCCAGAAATTGAACGCCCGTCGTTCGACTTGATAGAACTCGCACCACGGATGTTCGACTTCTCTACCCCCATCTGACACGGCCGCCCGTGACTTCGAAATGACAGCATATTCGAACGCCCAAGCTGCGACTTCAAAGAACTCGAACAACAAACGTTTGACTTCTCCTTATTCGAATCTTCAGCATTCGTCTTCTTTGATTTAGAATATTTAATGTGCGATATTAGATATTTCGAATATCCAATGTTCGAGTATATATTATTTTTGTAATTTTATTGCTTCGGGTATTATTTCTGTTAATAAAAATTAAAACAGTATTATTAAAAAAAATTTCACGCCAGCACCACCATCTGAAGTGTAGAAGCTGCGCGTAGAAACGATTAGGGAAAGCAGAGCAGCCTGCTCTTTGCATCCAACCACACCACCATATGCTCTGCCCTGTCATCGTCTCCATGTTGGCGAGGCAACCAAAGCAATCGAGATGAGAGCCGCGTCTCCTCCTCCGGCTGCCGCCCAAAGTCCCCAAACCGGGCTGCTATCGCGCTGCTCCTCTCCCCTCTGCTCCGCGCCGCGCCTCCGCCTCCTCTCCTGTCCGCGCGCCGCTCCGTCGCTCGGCGTCGCCCGCACCGTTTCCGTCTCCGTCGAGGCGCCGGCGCCCGCCGTGGAGGCGGTGTCAGCAGCTACGGCCCCGCGCCGCCGCCTCATCCTCCTCCGGCACGGGGAGAGCGCGGCGGGGGGTCGCACCACGAGAGGTACGTTCGCTCGGCCCGAGTGGACTGAGCCACTTTACTTCCCTGGGGCGCCATGAAATTCTAGTACCTGGCATTTGGTAGGAGCGAATTGTTATGCAAGGAACAAATTTAGGCCTTGATTATGCTGAGTTACTAGCTACTAGTACTAACTAGGCAGTGGATTGGCCATACATTGGGTGCATTACAAATTCGCAGTGATCATCGTTCAGTTATGCTATGCTAAATGTATACTCCTATTGTACAAACAGTATATGTTCATACAGGAATCGTCAGGTGCATACTTTCAATGCTTCATCCGAGCCACTCTGTTTTCATTGAAAATTGTTACAAGACATTGCTCCTACGAGAGTGTTTCATACAAAACTGCTGATTTTCCATGTTAAAATGTTGCTGTAATGCTTTGTTCAAACAAAATGAGGTGACATTTCAGAAACATTATTATTCCTATCGTTGTTGAAAAATGCTCAGCTAAATTGGCAAATACAACGTTCGACTGGATAGAATGAAATTACGGATCAAGGGTGGACATGAATACGATAGTACATTGTTTACATAGGCATCATCGAGATTTTATCTGATGAGTATCACCGAGCATTTTAGTGTTGATTTAAACAGTCCGACTTGTGCAGCACTTGATATAGTATAGCTCTAGAAAGTAGAATTTCATTTATGTCTTTTACTTGATGGTGTCGTATTTTATTTCCAAAGAAACAGAACTTAATATTTTTTTTTTTTAACATCAGATCATGACAGGCCACTAAGCAAATCTGGAAGAGCTGATGCAATCAGTGTTTCTGATAAACTTCAACAAATGGGTTGGATACCTGAGCTTATTTTATGCAGGTGTGTTCCTAGCTAATCCATCATGCTTGAAGGTTCAATATGTTTTTACTTATAAATATTACCACCATTACGTCTAACAATTGTTTTGTTTGCACTGATGTGTGAGTGCTTCCTCATATATATTATTTTCATGAAATTCAGTGCATATTTATATGTGATTGCCTTGGATATATGACATGCTTAAACATTGACCATTGCACCAATTGTGGTAAAAATTAATACTCCTTATAATGTAGTGATGCTACTCGTACAAAGGAAACTCTTAAGATCCTGCAAGAGCATATTCAGGGGTTATCTGAAGCAGTGGTCCATTTTATCCCAAGTTTCTACTCAATTGCAGCAATGGATGGTCAGACTGCAGAGCACTTGCAAAAGGCAATCTGTAAATATTGCAGTGATGATATCCTAACTGTTATGTGAGTCTTTTCTCCATTTTGACGGATTTTTTGTATTTCTCATTGCTGGACCTGTGTTGAAGCTTTATAGAACAAATACAGGTGCATGGGACATAACAAGGGATGGGAGGAAGCAGCTTCTATGTTTTCTGGAGATGCCGTAGTGCTTGAGACATGTAATGCTGCACTGCTAGAAGCGGTGGGGAAATCATGGGTTGAGGTTAGTAGATATGTAATGAACTCTCAACTTTGCTCTTTTTATTCAGTTGTTATAACAAAATAGCTCGGGTTGAAAATTTACTGAACTTCAATTGATATGGTATGCAGGCATTTTCTTTGGCTGGTCTAGGGGGATGGAAGCTTCATGGAATTGTAAAGCCATAGATTGTCGTAATTATAAGATAGTTGCATTGTTTAAGCTGTTTAAATCTTTCATCTGCTTCACGTAGCTGGTTTTTACATGTTACTGAAGATATTAATCACATAGATAGATGAGACTAATACATTTCCATTTTTTACCCTTTACACTTGTGCCTTTGAAATCTTGAAATTTACAGGAACATCCTTGCGTTATGTTGTACATGTGGGACAAACACACGGATATCCTACCTTACACGCTAGGTTGCATCTTGCCGCAGTGTCGTTTTCCTATCTATGGATTCCTCTTGCATATTTAATGAGTTTGGTGCAACTTGGTGTTGCCATTCAGTGCCCGTTTGGGTCCCCAGTAATTGACATGTGCAACTGGTGCTTGCTTTACGGGCCTGTTAGCGCAGTTTATTAAAAATTGGTTTATGGATGTAGTTCCTGTAAACTGATTTATATAAAAAAATTAGGAGGTGATGTTTCAAAGTCAGTTTATAGAAACTGTTTTCCATTTTTTTTTTCTTGCCTAATGTCATGTTTGTCCATTTTTTATAGAAAAAAGACTCTGGTAAAGGTGGGTAGTATCTGATTGTTTGAGGGCAATGCCTTTGAGCAGAAATAAACTAAGTAGTCCCTCCATACCAAAATAAGTGTCTTTTTTTTAGATTTTCGAACTTCTCTTTTTAACTATTCATTGTATTTTAAAAAAGTTTTAAAAAAATTATTTATTTTATTGTGAAATGATTTATTATTAGAAGTACTTTAAATTTGACTTATTTATTTTTTTATTTTTATAAATTTTTTAAATAAGATGAATGTTCAAACGTTAATTTTAAAAAGTCATTTTGGGACGGAGGGAGTATAATATAGGGCGGACTAGATTATGGGTTTATAGGAAACTGCTAATCTAGATTCTATAAACTGAGATAAAAACTGACCTGTTTGGACTTCCGTGGAAGTGGTTTGTCTTGTTAGAGGCAAACAAATGCATGCGCGGAACTTGGCCAGGTATACGCGGAAGTCATTAATTTAGCAGTTGAGAGTTTTGTTCCTTCTGTCCCGGAGAGCGACTTATTTTGTTAGGTGGAACAGAAGTACAGAGACGAACTAGAAAATATGCACGGTAATTATTGCGTTTTTCGTGTATGTTTTTGTTGTGCACGTTTAGTTGAAGTGGTATATTTTAAATTTATTATTTAACAAATAGAAGTGTAGTTACTTTGATATAGATGATAAAGTTTCATAAACATATACTTTGATCTTAAAAAGTTGTCAATATAGTCTTTAAAGCATAAGTATAACCCTTATCATCTATAAAATACTTAATAAAAAGTAGTAACATTACACTTTTAAGAAACTATTTTTAAAGCAAATTATTTCTAATTTTGTAACTTAATAAATTTGAAATTATTTCTAATTTATATTGACAATGTTTGATTAAAATATTGCGTTTAAAGTTACTATTGTTTTAGACCGGAGTTGTAAGCGAAAAAGAGATTGAATCTTAATTCTCATAGTAATCAAAGAGCATTTTTAAGAGATAAAACAATTTAAGCTATTTAAATATATATTTTTATTATATATAAAAGTCTTTAATTGTAACATATACTTTCAAGACATAAAAGTAAAATAAATTTATAAGAATTTTTTTTAATCTTTTAGAATAGTTCTATTAAATTTATAGCAAAAGTAAATTTGATTTAACAAAACAGTTACAGTCTTAAATTATTATTTATTGTTGATTTTTAATATTATCTTTGACTATTCAACTTATCTAAAAAATTAATTCAAATATGTAAAATTTTAAGTTGTGATTCAAATAACTTTAATGACAAAGCAAATTATAATATATAAAATTTATAAAAAATTAAATATGATTATAATTAAAATTTATGTTAAATTTGAAAAAATTAGGGCGATGGCACGGCCATTCATGTCTGCTTCCGCTGAGCAGAAGCACGGTTCTATGTTGATTGGAGAAAGTAATTTTTTTTAATATTCATCGTTAGATTTTAATTCGATGGTTAATATTTTTTAGAGTGACGTGACGCAACGAGGGTTGAGAGAACGCTTGCCTTTTTAATATATAAAGATTAGAACCTGATGATTGGACAGAAACACGACTGAGTCACTGATACAATTCTATCTTTGAAACACCAACTCGCTAAAAACTAGTTAAAGTCCTTATTCTCATGTTCAATCCTTCCTCTAACTCCCATTCTTCTCTTCGTTGCTTAGCAAATGAACCTTTGGTAGAGAGCCTATTCGATGGTATTTTTATACTACCTTCATCCAAAATAACTTCATTTTTATGTTTTCTTACACCTATCTTTGACTGACAATTTCTAATTCAATCAATTTAACGATGTAAGACTTGTACATAATATTCGGTATAATAATTATTTTATAATACATAATTTTTATATTATTAAAGTCGACCACTTAATTTATAAAACCAGGTTTGACCAAATCTGAAAATGATGTCCTTTTGGGATGGAGGCAGTTGAAATTTTTGAAGGGAGCCAACATCTTTTGCACTATTCAATGTTTGCAACCAAACTTATGCCTGCTGTTTTAAATTCTTATGGTACGGAGATTTGATTCTGCGGAAACAAAATAGGAACCAAAATATTTAACCAGTGTTCGCGCTCAATTTGGTGATGATTTGCACTACCACAACTGCTCACGAAGTGTGTCCCATGTATGGTTTGAAAAACCGTTCAAAACCGCTTGAAAACCAATTTTTGGTGAAATCAATCGGGCTTGATTTTACCAGTTGATTTTTTTTTAAAAAAATAAAAAATTCACCATCGGGTTTCAAAATTTGGAAATTCAAAACCAATGAAACTGGTCGGTAACTGGTGAAATGACTGGTTAGCTGTAGCATTTTGATCAAATTTTATTCAAATTTTAAATTTTGAATTTGTAGCGGCTTTTGTTCCTTTTTTTTTTAGAAATTGTGAAACCGGTCCTGCTTGGTATCCGTGGTTTAAACGGTAAACTAAAGACTGCATAACAATGGTTTCATGTCTCCAATTGAAATAGCATTTCGGTGAGCGCTCTTTTGCAGTAACCTATATGTTGACACCCAAAATTGACATCCAGGCAAAATCGAAAGTTTCGGTTTGACAAACCAAAAGTTTCAGTTTCAAGCAGTCTCACTATAGCAAAAATGACTAAATCCTCATCGAAGTGTCCGACATGTCACCGGAGTATCCGGCAAGCCTTTTTTGGAACCAAGGGTTCGGCCACCGGAGTTTTCGGCCATTTGCTGGAGGGTCCAAAACTGGAAGTTTCGACATGCCAAACCAGAAGTTTCGGTTTTAACAAGTTCACCAAGGAGCAAAATTGTCTACATCAATGCTAACTCTGATTATTTCACAAATTTGATGTTTAGACATGTTTTCAGGTTACAAATAGGCATTTTGACTAATTTTCATAGAAGAAACAAAGAAGTGATTAAAAACTGATGAAGATGAAGCCCAATTCCTGGTTCGAAAGTTCCAAGATGTTGTCCTTATTGAGTCGATCGAAACGGATATATGGATGACCTAATTTGCAGCTCGAACGAGGAAGTTACAGACTTTTCAAAATGCACACAGATACAAAACTGGTAGTTCCGATTTTGCAAACCCGAAGTTCCGGTTATGTTGATTTGCACCCCGGAGGAAACCGAAAGTTCTAGTTTTGGATTCCGGAAGTTCCGGATTTACCTTTTTTTCAGAAAGTTTTTCAAATTTGATTTTCTACCGATTTGTTAGAGTTTTCGGCTCTCTATGGGATTCCGGCTCTCTACAGGATAAATCCACCCCCGTCTATGTAAAGAGAGGGCCACGGCCGATTGAGGGATAACAATCACATCTTCAATCGTACCTTTACATTTTTACCTTTCAAACCCTAATTCCCTCTTCTAACCTCATATACTGTTCATCCACGGGTCTCCATGACCAGAGATAGCGTCTTAGGGCTTGTTGGCTGATCTAGGACACATCCGGTGACGCTCTCACCTACACGGGGTCTCTTTTAGGCGGGAGATTCAATAACCTTTGTTAGTTTGCTCGTAAACTAGCTGTTCTTCGCCACGAAAACGCGTTGTTTAGCCCTTTGCAGGTTTGCACATAAATCTAGCCGTCTTTCACAGCGAAATTGTGATACGTACTCCTTCCCCGAACCGATCAAGAAAAACCGAAAGTTCCAGTTTTGGCAGATTCTCCGATTTGGTCCTTTGCAACCGCACAACCTAGTGCTCTTGGTGCGTTGACCCCCATTTCCGAGCGTCAACACACTTTTTGGCGACTTCGCTAGGGAACGATTATTCGATTTTGATCATAACAACCGAATTTTTCTAATCTAGCCTTTTTCTCTCATTGATCCATCTTTGTGGTTCGCCGTCACCATTGCATCTGGTCTCCTTGGGCCGTTGCATCTATTTGCGGTTGTTTTTATTCTTGTTGAGCAGGTTTTACTTGTAAAGGCCAAAAAGGAAGAAGAAATCAAGATCACCTTATTGTAACGATTTGATCAGGACAAGAATGGAACACATGGCGGGCTATCCATACCGCAACGATAATCACAAGGTAGAATATGCAATTGTAATAGCAATCCTTAATAATCATTTTGCAAGCACCGCAAATTCTAATGTCAGTTGCTAGATATCATAGTGAGCATATTGCATCAATTAGTAATCATACATATAGTGGTCTTAATTATTCGAATCATTATCCTAAATATATGCAAAGATCTATTGTTCACAATGCATTTACTCCAAGTTTAAATTCTACCAGCAACATTCAATATCCATATCCTCATACATCGGCAATGGGGCAAGCTCATATGCCGATGAGTAATTATCAAAATCAGGACAACACGATGAGTTCGGCCAAGTTTTATGAAACACCCACCACATACTAATAATTTTATGAATGCTCAATATGGTGTTTCTTCTTTCAATGCATTGGTATCAATTGCACCATCTATAATCGCTTCATGTAATGTGCCAATGCATGACACATATGGCCATGCTAATCTATATTTTTCATCTAATTGTTCTCAAGTGTCATATGATGCCTGGCATGTCACTCGAGTGGAGGTTACACCTGCAAATTCAACACTATACTCAAAGTCTTAATGATTATAATTCGGCTCTTTACATTGCTAAAAATTGTAACCGAATTAATAAAAATTTAACAAGCATTCACGTACCTCCACATGCTACACTTGCATATGCCTCATCCACTAATTTGGCTCTAAGTGCAAATAATAATCATAGCCGAATAGATGACGCATCATATGACCATGTTAATTCACACTTCACCTCAAATTATTCTCGAATACCATATGATGCTGCGCGTGTCACAAGAATAGAAGTTCAGGCTAATGCGAAGCCGAATTTGCCCCTTCCTACCATGAGCTCCGACACCGTTCCATGCGTCGATGTGACGTCCATAGATGAGGTTCCCGAGGGGCTCCGAGAGGCGTTCCTAGAACGTCGGAGGACTATAGAGGAGCAGCGCAAGGCGCAGGAGGTTCAGAAACTTCGAGAATTCCTCTCATGCTTCAGAAGGATGAACAAGGCAAAATTATAAAAATTAAAGAACCCTTCTCATCTTCCATTGAAAAGCATCAATGGGAGCATGGAAATGGAGATGAAAAAGAGATGAAGCCGTTGCCATACCACAGTATGGCAGTTTCTTTCAATTCTAGAAAAACCAAAACTTCCGGTTTCATGAATCAGAACTTTCAATTTTCACAGATTCATATCAAGGTTCCACGCCTATCTAATATATTCGATAAGGTAAGCTTATGAGTATTTTACCTAATTCCTCATCAGATCATGAGTTTTTAGTTGATACATCCATTAGCACTATCATGGAAATAACTATAAGAGATCGATTGAAGAGGGTAATTTACTTCTTAGCAACAAAGAGGTTTTACATTGTATCGACCAATGCATTGTTAAAATTAGAAAAGTTGATAATAGCAATATTTTGGCATTCAAAGTTTCAACCTCATCATTGCCAAAGTTGCTATCTAATTAGTTTGCTTGTGGCCACTCTAGAGTTAAAAGAAGAAAATCAAAATCGACCGATGCTAGCATGGTAGTTGATTCCAAAGCATCCAGTAAAAGAAACACAACTAAATGTATGGCCGAATGGATAAATGAGAAGTCTGAACCATTCGTTTGCCTAGTCCTAAAGCCGTCTCCTCAAAAGAATCGGCTAAAAAAATGAATTACACTTTTGATTTGACTTTGCGTGATGATCTATTTGATAGCTTACTTGAGAACGATTTTATTAGGCTCATAGATCACAAAGTCATCTCATCACTGCAAGATGTAGGGAAGTGAGCATATTGCAAGTGACATAATTCTTTTGATCATAGTACTAAAAATTGCAATATGTTTCGTCAAAAAGTCCAATCGGCCATTGATGGAGGACGATTGAGTTTTGTAGAAACATATAAGGATGACCGGTTGGCTTCAATTGGTCCAGATAGCAAGATGTTACCAAATCAGTCACAGACCAATTCATCTAAAAGTGACGAGTTGATTCTTGGCAAAAATGATTTAAAGCCTTCAAATGAAGAGAATATAATTATCAATGAGATTCATGATGATATTGTTAAAGGTGATGATTTAACAAAGATTGTAGAAGATCTATCGTGTATTGAGGGGCAACAAAAGGTTTTTAAGCTTGCTCATGACCGATTTCCTTCAAATCTGCCAAATTCAACAAAGCTGAAAAAACTAGAACTTTCGGTTTGCCAAACCGAAACTTCCGGTTTTTGCAGAAACAATATAGTGAGCAAAAGTCCAAGAATAGATTTAAAAAAGATTGAAGGAGGTAAATGCCATGGCCAACCTGAAGGTAGAAAGTTAAAGCTTACATTTGAAGAGGCTTTGGCTAAGTATGTTAAAGAGAGAGATGCAAGGAGTACTTCTAAGGAAAATTACCCTAAGTCATCAAGAGTGCCTCCACAATACAAATACGAGGGTTCAAATCAGCAAAGGAAGAAAGTTTATTCAGGGGCTCCATATCTACCTTTTACGATGATTATACCAGTGCCATATGGATCGCCCACTATAGGTTTTCATTCTTATTCATCATAGGGGCTGCATGGTTCATGGATACAACCTCAATTCTATCCTAAGTAAAATATAAATGCAAGAAGGCAAACACTGGAAGACAACCATGCACGAGAGACCGTTTTGAAAAGAAGAATCGGTCAATGGCTCAAGAGAAGGTAAAAGTGGTTTGGAAAGTTTATCATGTCAAAAAAGATGGCCGTAAGGAAAGAAGTTCAGATCTGAATTTAGGTGCAGAAAAGCAGATTCATACTTTGAAAACTTCGGGCTTTTGGTGGCAAAGAGATGAAACAACCAAGTTTGGTATTCTTCATGCTAAATTTGAACCAAATAAGATTGAGGTGTCCAAGAGTAAATTAGAATTGCCAATCGTCAAGACAAAAACACAACCGAGAAGTTCACTCGATTTCTCAAATTGGCAAATAAAAAAGTTGCAAAACCTTAGTGCGGAAGAATTGAAAGAGAAGAGCATGGTATGGGTTTCCAAAGAAAATTTGCAAGAATGTGACAATAATGATGGTCAAGTGATGGGTGCAAAGAATATAGTGGAAAAAAAGACTAAGAGACAATTAAGGTATACGCCCGATCATCAAAATTATTTGTCATTTCTTCATCTTGATTCATTATCCATGCCACAAATGCATATGACTTGGAGCCATCTTTATATATTTATTCTCATCCTTCTTAGCTCTATTTTAATCTTTCGTAGTCCAAATATTATTCATACTATAAAGGGTTATTTCCAAACAGCCTTACAACTGCTTAAATTGCTTTTAGTTGTAAAGACTGAAATAACTACATGTATAGTATTTGTATTATTTCTTGGAGTTTATTTCGGTCATATGAGTCATATGAAGGATGGATCATAGTGCTCACATTGATAAATGACTAAATGCTAAATTTTTTATCATGAATTTGGTGTTGTTAAGCATTTAGGCATATAATGATTGTAGCTATGTTTTTGGTATGATGAGTATCCGGTTACAACGCCGATGAAACTTAATTTTTAATTGTTAAATGACCTGTACTCGAAATTGTCAATGCTGAAATTCTAGAAAAACCGAACATTCCGGTTTGGCAAACAGGAAGTTTCGGTTTTGACTGGGAAAGTGATAATTCGGCTATTTTTGTTCTAAAGTTGGATAGAGCTAAATCAAAGTGCTGGAGAGTCTTTTTAGTCATTGCCCATGTGATTCTAGCCCAATATTTCAAAAGAAGTTTAAAATTCGGCATGTAGGCATTTTTATCAACTATTAGGTTCTCTTGCCAAATTTTGAATAATTTGATGAGAGTGCTTAAATGCAAAATGGCATGATTTTGACATAGGTAGACGAGCATGAGACTTCTATAGCCGATGAGTTGTAATCAACCATTATTGAGCTACTAATAACTTCGACACTCGGGGGGCAAAAGGTACTGAGCGAGATAAAGAATAATATTGATAATCCATGAAAGTCCATGTTTACAAACCTTCATTTCAATTATCTGGTCTTGAACCACCTGAAGGATCGATACTTGAACTTGATAATGTTGCATCCAAAGAAGCAATGATGTTGGGTTCTCACTTTCGAAATTTTTGGTCTTGGCAAGAAGTAGTGATTCGGCTTTTGGTGTTTTGGAAGTTGATGAAGCCGAACCCAAGAACTTGAGGGTGATTCATGGAGACTCTCACATGACACTACAAAATGAATTGTTGCCGACCATCAAGTATGCGGTGAGGAACCTAATTCCATTCGGCTAAGGGTATGAATACCATCTTCTAAATTAGTATAGCCAATGGTTTGTTTGGATAAACTATCACTTTTGGATAATTTTGGGTTTAAAGAATGTTTTTTTATATATAATCTTCACTAAAAAACAGGAGGCATATATTGACACCCAAAATTGACATTCAAACAAAACCGAAAGTTCCGGTTTGCCAAACTGGAAGTTGCGATTTCAGCAGCCTCAATATAGAAAAATGGCTAAATCCTCACCGCATTTTCGGAACAAAGGCTTCGGCCACCGGAGTTTTCGGTCATTTGCCGGAGGGTCCAAAACCGGAAGTTTCGGTATACTAAACTAGATGTTTTGGTTTTGGCAGGCTCACCAAGGAGCAAAATTATCTACATCAATGCTAACTCTGATTATTTCACAAGTTTGGTGTTTAGACATGTTTTCAGGTTAAAAATGGGCATTTTGACCAATTTTCATAGAAGAAACAAAGAAGTAATTAAAAACGGATGAAGATCAAGCCCAATTCTTGGTTCAAAGGTAAGATGTAGCCCTTGTTGAGACGATCGAAACGAATATATGGCTGACCTAATTTGAAGCCCGGATGAGAAAGTGACAGACTTTTCAAAATGCACACCGATGTAAAACTGGAAGTTTCTCTTTTGCAAACCGAAACTTTTGGGTTTTGCTGATTTGCACCTTCGAGGAAACTGAAAGTTCTGGTTTTAGATTGCGAAAGTTCCGGTTTTGCCTTTTTTCGAAAAGTGTTTCAAATTTGATTTCTTGCTGATTTGTTCGAGTTTTCGGCTCTTCACAGCATAAGTTCACCCTCCGCTGTGTAAAGAGAGAGGGTCACAACCGATTGAGAAACGACAATCACATCTCTAATCGTACTTTTACATTTTTACCTTTTAAACCCTAATTCTCTATTCCAACTTTCATATGCTGTTCGTCCATGGCTCTTCATGACAAGAGATGGCGTTTTAGGGCCTGTTGGCCAATCTAGGACACATCCGGCGGCGATGCTTCGCCCACACAGGGTCCCTCTCATGTGAGATATTCGACGGTTTTTCACTATGAAAACACGTTGTTTACTGTCTTTCACAGCGAAATTGTGATACATACCTTTCTATGAACCGATCAGAAAAAACCGAAAGTTATGATTTGTCAAACCGAAAGTTTTGATTTTGATAGTTCTTCGATCTGATCTATTGCGACCCGCACAGCCAGTGCTGATATGATCCGTTGCGATCCGCACGATCTAGTGCTCTCGGTGTATTGATCCGAGATCCATTTCCGAGCGTCAACACTATGGAACTTCAACCAATATTTATGTCGTGTCTAAACTACGGTGCGGGCAAATTAGAAGAAATGATTGCTCAGTACCTTTTGTCACCGTGAAATTTGCGGAGGTATGTAAGCCAAAAAAACAAAGTGGCTTACGCCCTGTGAGAGGTTCATATCCTCTGCGTTGGTTCACTCCATGCAGAGATGGCATTAGCTACCATCTAGGCCATCCATTTTCTAGGAACGGCAGCGATTGTTTACAGTAGCGATAGAAGACTTGGCTAGTTCTGTAGCACACGCTTGCTGGCTAGGACAACGGCCAAGCACGCCGACGCCTGCGACGGCGCGACCTCGCCGGAAGCCGCTGCCTTGCTGTCGCTCGCTCGCCTGCGACGGCGCGACCTCGTCGGAAGCCGCTGCCCTGCTGTCGCTCGCTCGCCTACGATGGCGCGACCTCGTCAGAAGCCGCTGCCCTGCTGTCGTTCGCTCGCCGGAGGCTGCAATCAAGAGAAGCTTTTGTTCGAGATGTGGCGCCGTCCGTCGAGGAGTTTCTTGGAAGGTTTGAATCATGCCGGTAGAGAATCATGCAATCACGAGAGCAGTCATGGAGTATTCAAAACTCGTTCGCCAGAGCCCGCGACCAAGTCCGCTAGCACGGTCGCTGAAGACCGTCGCCATGGCCCGCCCAGCTTGCCGACGCGCTCTCACAAAGCCTCAGCCACGACCACGCATGCCGCACGCCCTCCGAAGTCCGCGCCCATTCCTGTTCTCACCGTAGCTGGCTCTTGTCGGGAATGCCTCGACAAAATCAGCTAGCAGGACCATTTTCTCAGCTAAATAGTAGATCAGTGCGGCGGGCAATACCTGAAGGCTCCAGCGAGCAATACCCAAAAGGCGTCGGCGAGACTGAAATACGGCTCCTAATATTCCATGGCCTCGATGAAAATAAGGAGAGGGGGTCTGGGAGCTCCGTCGGTCCGTCGCGAGATGGAAGAAATGTTTGTGGGCCATTGTGATTTTTTATTCAAAAGTTAGAAATATTATAGGCCCTTGATCTAAATGCATATGGCTCAAATATAATCTTAATGCAGATGATATCTCTCTGCAAGGACTGCAGAAGATACAAGTCTCCTATGGGCGGATGCATTTGGATCCAGGTTTTAGAAACCAATTTTTGCGAAAACTGGTAAAACCAATTTGATCTAATTTCACTGGACTACTGTCAGTTAAAAATCAAACTTAACATTATAGCAAAATCTGTTAGTTGACTGATTTCTCTGTCTAGCTGGTGGGTTTTTAGTCAAAATCGGAGCCAAACTGGTTTCTAAAAATCCCTGGTTCGGATTGATTGTGAGAGGGAGCGTAATTGTAGCGGGCTCCTGTGCCGCGACCGGCGGAGGACCAACTCCGTTGGCGTCTCTGCATCAGAGCAGACCGAGACCTGTTGTGTTGGATACGATCGTCGTCATGCCAGGGTGCAGAACCTAGGACACAGACCAGTTGAGGAGTTGATATCTAAATATCGAAAGTTGCCTCCGATTCTCGACCTATTATTATGCCACGTCGCCCTATTATCTTTGCGCCACGTATCCGCCGCCTTGCCCCTCACCCCAACGCCACGGCCGCCTCTGTGCCCCACAGAAGCGAAGACTAACAATACAATTCAAACACAATAAAATATACTATAAGCTCTTGCTTAACTTTATAAAACCAAGATTTTTGAAAGCGCAGAAGCAATAACTTGAGTTAAAGTCTCTTAAAGACTATGTATAAAATGTCATCTTGACCGTACGATGCGTCTTTTAGCAGCACACAAACAGCAAGACGACGAGCAAGGCTCTGAACAAACATAGCTACCTTCAAAGTTGCTTCTGCCAGTTGGTCCAGAGGAGGGAGAGAGACCACCTGCACACAAAACCACAGAGAGCCAAGGCCTAAGCATTCAAATACTCAGCAAGTTTTACCCGTCAATGTGGCCAATTACAGCCGACTCTAAAGATATATTGAGATTGACTCATATGGAATGGCAGTAGATTAAGTTTACGGAAGGTAAATTTAGTTTGCTTTATAACTATATCAAGCATGGTCACAAAGCAATTGACTATGAACTAAACAAACATTTTATCTTATTGATTAGGTTTACGTACAATCTCTGTTCTCAATTAATTATCATTTGAAATAGAAAAGAGTGCATTTGAAGGAGAGAATGTGCAGTGGAAAGTGATAGAGATGTGAGCGAAAGTGTTTTGGTGAAACTGGTAATTAGTTGGGAACAGAGGGAATATATTATTACTACGACATGATACAGCAAACAAGGGGTACTCGTTACTGTGAGAGGCAGCGATTATAATTGATTTATACCAGCTGAGAAAACCCAAAGTACATAACACGTGCACGCTTCCCAGAAGCCGCACGTGCCCACCTTTTACAACAATACCATACCATAGAGTCGGTCCGAGGCCTACCGCTCCTAAGCACATAGACCTCCATGCAATCACCACTCCGGATGCATCCATGATTAGATTCAAGACTTTCCTCTGCTACCCCGCCGAAAGAGTGGTAGGAAAACGTCCAACCACTACGGCATTGAGCTACATCAGTTTTATGGGTCCCATGTTCTCAGTATGCATTCGGTATCGTTCAAACTTACTCAACAAGGTCACACTCGAATTGGTCCTTAACCAACACAGACAGGGCTACCACCGCGAAGGCTTTGCCTTCTCAAACCCTCTTACACTTTATTTCCGTCCGGTCTCAGGTTTATCCAATTGTGGGATAAAATCAATCTTATAGCTCGCGAGTGAGGTTTCTCGTTCACTCGACTTCTACCGTATTTTAGAACTCATAACCTAGCTCTACATTGAGTTACCTGTACTAATATATACTCAATAAGGGTAATTGGCACTATCATGCGTCCTAGGGTTTCAAACAATTCCTACAACTAAATACACAGTACATTAGCTATATAATGCCTAGTGATAAAATAAAAATTTAAAATAGGGTTAATGCACCGAGGTTTGCCTGGGCTTTGCTCACAGTTAGCTCCTTTGCCAAAGGAACGACTCTACGCTCCTCTTCGGATGGGTTGGGTCATAATATGAATGATATGTAAAGAAAGGGAGTATAATGGTGTTAAACTTTAAATAAAATCAAATGCGATGACAACTTTATTTTATTTTCAAAAGACACAATTTTAGTTGCAAAACTTCTTTAAAATGGTTTTTAGAAACATAAAATATAACTTAAGTTGTTCAAAAAATTTGAAAGGTCATAAAATAATTTTTGGGGAAAATCTCAGAATTTATTGAATTCCAATGGATTTATAATGAATTTAAATATCATGTGGACACAATAGATCATTTTAAAATAATTTCAGATGAAATTAAACACAAAAATTTTCTAAAACATAAAATTTAACTAAAGAAACAAAAAAGTAGAAAATTTCAAGATTTATTGAAATCAAATAAATTTATAATGGATTAAATACAATTTAAGCTAGATAAATCATTTATAAAACGTATTTTGAAGAAAATAAAATATGGAACTATTCTAAAACAGAGAGTTTGACTAAATAAAAGAGAAGTAAAATTTTCAAGATTTTATCATGCCAAGGAATATTGATAATGCATTAATGAAGTATTTAGTGATCTAAATTATTTAAATTAATTTTATCAATAAAATGAAAAATAATTAGCTTCAGAATATAATTCTAGTTAAGTCGATCCTAACAAAATTTATTTCATAATTTTAGAAGCTACAATGAAGTTTCTACTATTTTTACAACATTAAAGCAAATTTTGGACAATTTACAAATAATTTTGCAATAAAATAAAAATTCCAGAACATTCCGGTCCAGTCACAATGTGGGCTACTGAGTTGGAGCCACAAGGGATCCCTTTGCATGGCCACAAAAGATCCAGTGGCTAGAGTGGCCTGTCGGTCAAGGCCAAGGTGGCCGGCACGGCGGCACAGCTCGCCTGCGTTGCTCCCCGACGGTAAAACTCTTGGGGAGAAGCACTAAAATGCTCTGCATAGATCGAGGAAGATGGGGGTGGGGTCGCCAGGGTGAGGTTCTCATCGGAGGTAGGCCGGCGGTGAGCTGCGGACTGAGGCGAGGTTTGGCGACGCCGCGGCGACTCCGAGCCGCTTGTTTTTAGAGCTTTACCGGAGTGCGGAGAAGACCGGCGTCCAACTGGTTGGCGTCAAGAGCGGCTGGGATGTGGTTGTCACCGACGAGGTGGCGTGCTCGTCCACGGCAGGTAGACCAAACTAAAGCCTACACACCTATCACCATCATCTCTTGTGACCCCCACCTCACGACCAGAACCACTCATCTTCGCCTAGCACAAGTTTCACTAGTCTCACCCTATTTTATTTTACTCACACCACTAAACACCATTTTAACACTTTTCGCAAATACTCGGTGTATGGTGTGGAGGTGCCTTACATCACATAAGGGTTTCTAAGCAATATACTATTCAAGGCAACTTTCCGTTCCTTAAAAGATGTTAAGAAATTCCTATGGTTAACAAGGGTTCGTTGTTAACTGGCTAATCAAGGTATTTAATATTAATGTCTAGTAACCGACACTAATATTAGTTTAACAATCAATCAATTAGGATTATAACTAACACAATGTTTTAAATCAAAATATTATGCATAGCAGAATAGATAGACACTATAGGAGCATTAGCAAAAATATAAGTTAAATATGATCAAAGGGTTAGAGCTTGCCTGCAAACTCCTAATCTTCGAAGCTTGAGGTTGGAGGCTCTTATTCAAGATCCAAATCTTCAATCTCTGGCTTCGCATCCAAATCTTCGTGCTTCTCTTCACACGCGATCCTCCTAGCTCCTCTTGAAGCTTGACTCTTCCTTACACTCAGCGTTATCTACACGAAAGAAAACACCTAATAAAACTACCGAAAAAGAAACAAAGCTCAAGAAGAAGCGATAAAATCCAATGAACTCCGAATAGGAGTCAACTAAACACTGCGAGAAACACCTAGGGCAAGTCAGGCATGATGCAGTCTCTATTGACTTAAGGTGAGGTTTGGTGGAGGGTTAACACACATTTCTGCTAACACGAGCGGAGATGCGACGGGTAGCGTGTGCCATTTTGTGCGTACCTTAATTTAGAACTATTACTACTTGTTGGCAAATTAGATTCATTCTAATCGATACTTAGTGATTAAGCCGTATCGTGAGTGCGTTGTGCATGTTTCTGAGACACGAGCTCATGAACGAGTATCCGTGTATATCATGCACTCGCACTTTTGATCTGTGCTTGCATCAAAGTGTCATTGTTTGAAATGTGAACTTGCACGATAGCACGTGTAGGTGTGCCATACGGGGTTGCTCGGTAACTATGCATTACCATGTCCCGTGTGTGTATGCCGGTGTGTTGCACGTGTCTCTTAGTGGCTAATTATTTGATTCTGCAACTACAACTAAACTACTACACTAAGTAGATGACGCCAACTACGGTGCGGTGAAGGGCAGAGTAACAACAACAACAACAAAGCCTTTAGTCCCAAGCAAGTTGCGGCAGAGCGCTATTGTTAATTATCTAATTTATATATATGTGGGTGCGTCATCCTAGTTGATTAATGATTAATTACCTAGTTTAATTTGTGTAATTAAACTACTAAAACTAGCAAGTGATACATGTGCTATTGCATGTTATTGCATGAGTGAATGCATGGCAGGACGCTTATGGGCTGCTATCTAAGTAATCACTTACTTTCTAATATTTAGCTATTTCTATTTAACTACTAATCATATGATTCTAACCTTAGACTAGATTACTTAGTGCTAACATGGGTATGTATACTAATGTGTGCTAAATAATGATACCATGCCATGGTGGATTGTACACAAGCTCATTATGAACCTATGCTTAGGAATGCATCATAGTTAAAGACTTGCACTAACATCGATAAAACCAAAAGGAGGTACAAGCAATTAATCTCCGCGTAGAACTTACTATTAAAACAAAATAGCATGATCAGATGTTGGTGGAGGTTTGGATGATTCGATGTGGTGGGGCTCGAGACAACGGTTCCAACGGTGCCAAAATCACTAAAAACAGAGTTGAGGTGTGGCTGTGGTGAGGTAAACACGGTGTTCAAGACGGAAAACAGGAAACCCCCCTAGACACACTACCCGCCATGTGTCCATGGCTCTCGGGTGTGTGCATGTGTGAAACAGAGGACAAACCTCGTGGTCACGCTGCCCGGCCCGTATCCACGGTTGCTAGACACGTGCGGGCGTGAAGTGGTGAAATAGCCTCCTGGTCACGTGGTTCGGCCAGTGACCTTGGCCGTTTTCTGACATTGTCGGGTGGTTTGTGACCGGAATCTAGAAAAAGGTTGCGTAGACACATGGCTCGGCCTGTGTCCACAGCCTCTGGACACATGCGTGTCCAAAATTGGGGAAAATCCCGTGGACATGTGGTTCGGCCTATATCCACAGCCCCTGGACACATGGGTGTCCAGAATCGAGGAATTCTCCATAGACATGTGGCTCGGTCTGTGTCTAGAGCCCCTAGACACATGGGTGTCCAGGATCGAGGAATTCTCCTGTGGACACGTGAACTGTGAGGTATCCATGCCCGTGTCCGTGTCCGTGTCTATGGACAAGTGGACTGTGACGTGTCCATCCACGTGTTCGGAAACATAAGGCCATATGTAGAACTTGGTGCGAGAGTGAGCGTGTGCATGTGTGTGGCCGGCTCGCAGGGCCACGCGGCCCACTGGTCAGAGACCAGGGCTGCACCTCTTCTTGCGCACGCGCGTCGGGGCGCAGAGCGGCATGGTGTCCTGTCGGGGCTTGCCAGCATGGCTCAGCTTGTGGTTACGGGAAACGTGGTAGTGGCCATGCCGCAGTTTGCATGCGTTCGAGTTGGGTGGCGACCGAGGCCTAGGATACATGTTGGTTCTGTGTCCAGACCCGGTGCTCGTGTGTATGGGTGCATGGTATCTCTGTAATTACAGAAATGGGTAGGGATATTGGTGTAAAAATGAATAGGACTAGTTCGCAATAAAACAGGAGATCAGGGAGCTCTCTCTAAAAAGGGAATCTTCACCGTGAGGGAAACTGGCTCATTCTCCAGTCAGGGAGCGGTGGACCGAGTCCACAGTCCAGTGGACCTCGGCCAGAGAACTGGTTCACGGCCTTGCCGTGGTCCACGGCGACTGCCTGGCGGCAGACCGGCCGGGGAGGTCCGGGACCTGGCGGAGCAACTCGAGGGCATCGCGGCGGGCCGTCCATGGGCATGATGGGGCCGAAAAAGTGACGTGGAGAGCCGGCGACGGGGAGGACGCAGGGCGCATAGAAGGCGCGCGGTGTCAGCGCGCAGGGGAGGAGGAGGCAGCTCGGCTCTCGGCGTTGGAGAGGCAGGGAGCTGCGCTGGGCATCCCCCCTGGACTCGAGGGAGCCGGGGAGGCGCAGCTCGGCGCCGGCAACGGACAAGGGGGCGGAGCACGGCGGCGACGCACGGTGCGAGACAGCTTCGATTCCGACGCGAGGGTGAAGCGGGTGCGTGGAGGGGCACGCGGCAGTGGCGAGGGGCGCATGCGCGGTGCGGGGCGGTGTCGACGGCGTCCGGCAAAGAGCGCTGGCCGCGACGTCCGTCTGTCCCAAAGCCACTCGCAAAGCTGTGGGCGCGGCGGTTTCCATGTTGTGGCGCGACAGCGGCTGTCGGTCAGCTACGACGGCGTTCTAACGGCGGCGTCGGGAGTGGCGTGGCCGGCGGTGAGCCGTCCAGGTGGTGCGCACGATCTGCCTGCGGGGCGCGGCCAGAGGAAGGAGAAGGCGCGCGGTGCGCGCTGGGCCACGGGTTGGGCCTGGCGCAAGGAGGTAGAGGAGGTGGAGAAAAGGAAACGGCCCACGATCCAAAATTTGGATTTTGGAGTTTTGATCGGTTTAGATTGAATTCAAGGAGGTTGAAAGGATTTGGAAATTCCAAAAAGAATTTGGTAGGATTTAGGATTCAAGGAATTGGAATTCAAAGAACGCAAAAAACAAACGGCAAAGGAAACGAGAAGAGTCAAACACTTATCACACTTCCAAATTTTAATATTTTGAAATCTTCAAATTAGATAAGTTTTATTTTAGTGAGGATTTTGCCTTTTGAAATAGGAAAGAAATGAGGAAATGAGAAGAAGGAAAAATGTCAGGGTGATTATCAGAAAAAAATTTGAATTACATATTTTTAAATTAGTTCTAAAATTTGGGATATCACACTTGATTAACCAAATCCTACGGAAACCAAGAAGAGAATGCAAGACCCAAACTAGGAGTTGATAATCTTGGACTCAAACTAGGGGTTGATAATCTTAGACTCAGGCGAAGGGTAAACAAAAAAAAAAGATCAAGAAATTAATTGATCTCTCCCTAATTCAGAAGCGCACCTGCAACGTTTCTCACACAGGTTATCTGTAATCTGAAACTTGCCCTCAGATTACCGGATTCCAGGAAACTGGCGATGGCATTGCTTCTGGCCGTCACCCAGCTTGTTCTTGAATACCTCGAGCAAACGGAACGTCGTCCCGGCGGCTTCTCCGGCGATCTCTTGCCTGCTTCCTATGCTGTCTTGAGAAGCTTTCTCAAGACACGATGATGATTTGCGGTGGGCAATGACCCCGCTAATTAATAGGGTCCAAGGTTGTCATCTGTGGGGCGCCTGTACTCCGAATTAGAATTGGAAAAGTGGGTCAAGCAGATTGTTATCCGCAGGACATACAAGGCCAAATCAAATTTGGATTCGAGGTCAAAGAGATGTACTCAGCCAACTGGTAAAGTGCTTCGCGCATAAACTCGACTCGGCGGGGGGCATTTGTTTGATAATTATTTTACGCAAAACTCGTTTGAGATTGCAAGAGGTAAAAAGAGAGAGGGACAAGTACTGCATGAATTAATTAAGAAAAACACTAATGTCTCCGATGGCCGGAACAAAATATTGCTCGTTGCCGTATATATGTATACGACCGGCCACTTGATTTGTTCTCAGCATATACTTAGCAGAAGATAAGGTGCAGGCCATTGCCTTATTGTTGTTTTGTTCCTATCCAGCTCATTAGTTGGCAAAGAGATAAGAAAGAATGCTATTGACCACGTGAGAGCAACGAACTCACCGCGTTCCAGTCAACGAACAAAACAACCCAGCTACCTTTGCGTAAGAGCATCTCCAAGAGTTGCCCAATAAATTGTCTCCAAAAAGTATCTTTTGGGGTTGGCAAAGGGTGTAGCATGTACAAGAGACAATACAGCTGTGAACTCGCAAGGGTGTAGTCTTTCCAATCGTATGGCTGCAAACCCGCGAAGGGTGTAATCTATTTGAGGAAATTGCATGGTCATGAACTCGCAAGTGCTTAGCCCGCTCATGTGATTATCGTGCCCTGGTATCTTAGTTCAAGAGATGACTATCATCCATCTGTGATTTCATATACAGAGAGTTAGTCAATTACATATAATACAAGAGATGTGGTTATTGTCCTTGAGCATGGTTCACCGAGAATCAACTATTGGCCAACACGATCAATGTCAGAAGAGCCATATTGCTTCAACGTGTTATATATTTGGTCATCACTATTATTGCAAGTATAGCATCATTCAACAAAAGTCCATGTTGCTGCATATGTCGACACTCATTATTGTATTCATTATTCTATGTCTAGTACCGACAAGGGCTACAGAAATTGTGGCAACTAATGATGAAGCTAAAGTCACTACTCTATCTCTACATCCCATGCAACGTGATCGGACACATTGCTGGGCACCGGCGAGTCGAAGGCAACACACACCCGTCCAAGTAGACGAAGACCGACGTACACATGACTAGGCATCGACGAGGCGAAAGTCATCCTCTTCATCAATATATTCCGTTCACACCCGACATGACGATGGCATTGTTGTGACAGGACTCGGCATCACTTGCGTTCCATCACCAAATATTATATATGGACAAGCAACACTATATATGAAGAAATGACCATTATGCGCAGTTTAATTAGAGGTTTTCTATAGTCTTGCTCTGTAGATGTAATTAACTGGACGAGCCATGCATGGCCTCAGGAATCAGCGAACTACGCAATCACTTCAGTCAGATATCTCCTTAAGCATCGATGCAGAAGACAAAAAAAGACACAGTCATTGTGAATCATATATTTTGTAGATCACATGATGAATAAAATATATGGCTCCCTTTGCCTCTTTTATTATTTTTTGCCTTCATTTTGTTTTCACCAACACACCCCTCATCGTCTACCTCAACATCCTTCTTCTTTTTCTTCTTCTTCTCCTTTCGAATATTTCTAGTCTGGTTGATTTGTAATGATTTCAGTGACATGCTGTCGGTGTTCTTTGATCGAGTAATGCATCGATTAGATCTAACTAGTTTTTCTTGATCTCCAACAGTTTATTCAAACTACAAAACAAAAAAGTTAATATCGAAGATGCACTACTACTATAATAAAATACATGAATAATGAAAAAAAAGAAAAGTGAATATATTTGTTGAAGAAATATATGAAAAAAGTGGACAATACATACATCTTTCTTCTTTTGTGTGGTAGCACGACCACGTCCTCGACGACGACCACAACCAGGACCACGACCTCGATGCTGCAAAGAATTACTGAAACTAAGGATCTAAAACCACCTCGCTGATACAACTACTGAAATATTAATAAAATTACTGCAACAATGAGACTGCATTTACTGAAACCACAAGAGTTACTAATAAAAAAAACTAAGAATCCGAAGTTACTTAAAACCCCCTCGCTGATATAACTACTGAAATATCTATAAAATTACTGAAACAATGAGACTGCATTTATTGAATAAAATTACTGAAACCATAAAGCTACAGATAATTACTTGATAGGCAACAAACAACTACTTACTGAATAAAATAAAGTAATTACTGAAACTTGAGAGTCTTCTGGTGTAGATTTTTCCGCTTCCAACTCTCGCACAACACTGGCAGCAGCATGCCATACCTGACTATCAAAATCACTGTGTCCGACCCCAGATGACTGTGACTGGGACATAACAGAGACAACAGGTACACTGGCCTCTTCAATCGGCTAATAAACAAACGAAATAATATATATATAAAGCAACAATAAAAAATAAAGAGAAAGATTTACTGAGTAGAAAATATAATTTCTAAAGCCTAAGGCTCTGTTTCTGCAGATTCATCACGCAGCTACTTCTAAGTTGGATCATCCTCTAAATCTTTGAGGACATTACTGACAGTTTTTCAACTATCAAAATCAAACTTTTCCTCCACAACACCAGATAGGACACAGACTTTTCACAAGAAAAAATAACAACATCATCATGAATAGTTGTTGTTCCAAGCTAATAAAAACACACAATCTAAAAAATGAAAATTACCAAAAAAATAAAATTACTGAAGTAAAATAAGTTTGAAAATTTACCTTATTTGCAAGTTCTTCTGTGGCAGCAGCATCATCAATCCTCTCTTCTGCCACAGTAGAAGGTGCCATAGCAGTTGGCAACAATGAGGGAAGTGCGGGTAGAGGCAAAACTGGGGGAGGTGAAGGTAGAGGCAACACTGGGGGAGGTGGAGGCAGAGCTGGAATTACTGGAGGAGATGGAGGTGAAAGACGAGATGCTGCTGGGACCGGTGACGGATGTGGAGATGCTACAGTGGAAGGTGAGGGAGCGGAGATGGAGCTCGGAAAGGAGAGGAAGATGGGCATAGAGCTCGAAAAGGCGAGGAAGATGGGGATGGAACCAGGGATGGTGTCGGTGCTACGACTCTGCATTTTTGAAATATTTTTACAAATATAGGAATGTTTTGTCATACAAAACAATGCTAATAGTCGAATTCAAAAACTCCAAAAAAAAGGGGTGTTATTGAATCCTTGTTCTTCTTCCTCCTTTGCGACCTCCCGACAATTCTTAGCCTTTACATATATAAAAAAATACAAATCAGAGAAAAGTAATAAGGTCAAAAAATATTTGTACAAAAAACAATATAAAGTTACTGAAACAAGACAAAAAATTACTCAAGAGTTACTTACAGAAGAGCGTCACTTCTTACTACGTGCCTTAGAAGACGGCACATCAACTTCAACAGCCTCATTAGAAGGACCGGAGGATGGTGCTACATTTGACAATTCAGTAATTTCAATTATAAGATTGTTCTGAGCATTTTGAATACGTTGCATTGCAGAATTTATGATCTTCAATGCCCTAGAAACTCTCTTGTCATATTTCTTCAAAGCATTATCAAATGCTAGCTTCTGCCCATCATTTGAAATTGATTCTAAAGCACTACCAAACAATGAGCGTATACGAAGAAAGCTTTTAGGAAGGGGCTTGTTCTTTGAAGTCCGAGAAGAATATTTTGAAGCTCCCTTTCTAATATTTCGCTTAGACCTAACACTGAAAGCTTCAATAGCAAGCTTTCTCAGACCACCTTTAGTACAAACAGAAACAGATGGAGCAGCTTCTTGTACATCATCCATTCTAACAGTCTACTCATCACCACATACATCCTCATAGCATGTTTCAGCTTTATCTCTCAACTACAAAAGCAAAAGAATAATGTAAGATTTAAATACAATTTCACTCAGAAAAACAAAACAAAAAATAAAAATCATAAGACCACTTATAGATAAGGAAAATAAGTAACACATTTGCCTTTCAAGCTCATCTTATCAGCCAGTGAAATTTTTTCAATCAACAACATGTTAAAAAATGTCGATCGAGGCAATGTAGAACAATCATCAAGCATGTTAGCACATGCTAAATTGTCAAGATAGTATACCTGGATAAAATTGAAGAGAAAATTACTGAGCACAAATAAATAGGGTCTGTAATTACATGAAATTACTGAGCATCAATTAATTACTAAGAATTAACAAAATTACTGAGAATAAAAAAACAAGTTTGCAATTTACTGAGATCAATCAAACAAAAAAACAAAGTTGGAAAAAAGTTTCTTACAAGAAAGCAGTGCAGCCTTGAACTGTAGGAGTTCAAAATCTGTCCTTGATAGAAACAGATTTCTTCCATTTTTTTTATTTGTCCCGCAGGTCATCAACCACAGTATTGCACCAATCAATCTCCTTCATTGACTCCAAGCCTTTATAGAACAAGTAGTCATTTGCACATAGCAACAGACTGCTGGTGGGGAGTAACAAAGCATTGAAAACAAGCATAAAAAAACACTGCACAGACCAATCATTAGCATCCCGCCTCGATGCAAATTTTTAATAACCCATCTTGGAATAGCATTGAACTTCAGATTACCAAATGCCTTCTTCTTGGATGAACCCAGGACAAATAAATCTTTCATCTCTTTCTTCTCACATAACCTTCTTAGCTCAAGAAGTCCTTCTTTCTTCTATTTGTAGATGTATGATGGAGAATTTCTATTTCTACTAATGGGAAGTGAAAAAACTTTGTGTACAGCCTCAGAAGTAATTGAAAGAATTTTACCCTTCACCTCAAGTCAAAGGGGATCCTCTCTAACGTGATCATCAAAAACATTGCCAGTGCTCTGTCACCAATGCCATCAATATTAAAATTCAAGAAATCAGCAAAACCAAGCTCTGAGATTCTGTTCTTCATAGCTTCTGGTATGGCCTTATTGCTTCAAGAACAGAAAGAGACGAGCAACGTATTGTTAAATAATTTCCACCATCAGCAGCCTGCCAAAAGAAATAGAAAAATTACATTACCGCACGCAAAATTATACACAACATAGATATGCCACAATGTAGAAGAAATATGAAATTACTGAGATAGAACTATGAAATTTACAAAGAAAAAAAAGAATGGTTGATATTGAAATTGAAAAGGAAATTATTAAGATGAATTAGAAAAAGAACTATAGCAGTCATACTAATAGCAGTTATACCTCATCACCATCATCATTATCATCTTCCTCATCACCGTCATCATCTATCCCTGCTGCCTGAATAGATCGTTTCCTTTTCACCATAGAATAACCACCATGTTTCTTCTTCACAGCAGAATGACCAGCAGACTTCTTAGAAGGAAGATTGACAAATTCATCGTCATCATTATCACAAACAACAACAAGCTTTGGGGAAATAGCAACCCGTGCCTCATTAAGCTTTCTAACAGACAAACGAGTTACCCTACATGTTTGTATCTGAGCTATATCAGAATCAGAATTAGCCTGAGGTTGCATCTTCACATAAAAATTAGAACCAGCCATTGGTATTGAAACCTGACAGATTACTAAACATTATTGAATATTACTGAACATTATAACAAAATTACTGAACACAGGAATGAAATTACATAACATAAACTTAAATTACAAAACATCAAAGTTTGAGTAGCAATGTAATAGAGAAATTACTGAACAAACGCTATAAATTCCTTAAAAAATTAATTAAAGAGAAAATTACTAAACAATAAAATTACTGAAGCAAAAAATTCATTTCAATTTTAAAAAATACAAGTTCCCGTCCTCAACACTATGTAGACACTTGTAGTATAGAAATTATTGAATCAACATCGCACTTCAATCAATAACAACAATACAAATTACTAAACACCACAATAATAAAAAAACAAAACATAACAAAACTCCCCAAACCTAACACAACTCAGTAAAATAACCCTCACTACTGCACTTCAACATCAGCGATGAGATCGAGGAAACAAAAAATCGATGACACACAAAAACGCTAGGGTTTAACGAACCTGGTCCGCGCACCTCAAAGGAAGCCGCCAAACCACCAGCAATGGAACCACGACGCCATTGAAAACGACCTTGAGAACTGAAAATTAGCGACAACAAACAAACCCTAGGGTTTTGACCTCGACACCGGCGAAATCGATAATGCCATACAACCTCCAATGTGCGCGATCAGCCATATAGTGAGAATAATTTAGAGATTTTTAGCGCATTGCATTTTATTCATTGACAAAAAAATTGATCACAACATGAAGGTGAGAGCTGGTTAATATGTGGAGATGCGTGCTTCAGTGTTTTATTAAGAAGATAATGATGAAGAATATTTCTAGGGGCACATGCGAAGCATGGATTGAAAAGGACGAGGCGATAAAAAAATGTTAATTATAGCACTATATCATTGTTCAAATGTATTGCACATAGATAAAACCGTCTTTGGAACCACTTTAGGGTTCCTTCGGTTTTTCCCTAATCCACTTGGAATAGAGGAGGATTGGAAGGGAATAAAATTATTACTTTCTAGGTGATGATTTGATTCTCATTACACTCCAATCCCCTCCAACCCCACCCTAACCTATCAAGCACTTAGAGGAAAATTTTTATGGGTCAGGGTGTAAAATATATTGACTAACATTAATCGGTGAGGAGTGAACTATACTTATCCATATTTATTGTCTTATAGCTGAAACGTAGCCTTTTTCCCTTCCAAACCATTAATATACTAAAATTTGTTTACTTCATTTGAGAAACAAATAGAGTGCAAAGTTAGAGCTCTCATAAACTAGCACGCAAGTTTACTATCTGAATCTTTTTAGTTAAAAAATAATTTAGTTTTTAAAAAGTGGAGGGAATTTTAAAAAATACTTTATTTTCTTAAACTGGATAGGCCTAGACAGTATAATTTTTTTTAGATAATGGAAAAATTCCAGCTTTGGCTTCAAAAGAAGCTACAGCCACTTGTTACAAAGCTTGAAGCAAATGAACATGCTTCCCAGTATTAAAATGATGACACATAGAACAATTCTGATGACAAAAGAAACACTTGAAAACCAATTCTATGCCATCCACTCCATCCATGGTAGGCAAAGATCTGCATCACAGTCATCTCCGGTATTTGACAAACATTTCTGAAGAGCAGTAGGGATGGCAATGGGTTGGGTTTGGGTTGGGTTTTATAATAACCCGGCCGCTTCAAAAAACCTTTAAGGGTGCAATATCAGACCCGCACCCGCATCTGTGGTGAGAAATGAAACCCGCACCCAAACCTGTCGATTTTCAGGAGGGTGTCGGGTCCTTTCGGGTCTGTATTATATTTGTTCACAAAGTGCACATCCATCATATTATGCACGCGGATTTCGGGTCGCTGTCGGATTTTAGGTGGGTGTCAGGTTCCGTTGGGTTTCCAGTGGTGGATTGGACATAAAAGGCTGATTGAGCTATATGGTTGGTTGTATTCAGGGTCCGACCAGGCACCCGCGAGCACGAAATAAAACCTGCACCCACCACCAGATATTGCGGGTTGGGTCTGGGTGTGATCCGCGGGTGGATTCTTGCTCCCACACCCGCACCCGCCAGGGACCTGAACCCGGACCGAACTGCCATTCCTAAATATCAATTCTCTTCAAGCCTCTCCAATTGGATCCAAAACCGCAGCCAATGCGTCCTCTGAACATAACCTGCATATTTCATCCATTGACCACTACTCTCTCCATTCCAAAATAAGTGACACTTTTAACCTTTTGAAATCAACATTTGACCATTTTTTATTCAAAAAATTTACGAAAATATAAAAATAAATAAGTCAAGTTTAAAGTACTTCTAATAATAAATCATTTCACAATAAAATAAATAATATTTTCATAAATTTTTTTATAGGATGAATAAGTAAAAGGTAGATGTTTGAAAAATCTAAAAAGACACTTATTTTGGGAGGAGGGAGTAGTTTACATTCACTGACAAGCTCTATTTCCATAGATTGCAGACCGGCCTCTATATAAAGATCCTGTGCCTCATCCACAATCAGCTTCCAGTGTAAAACAGAGCACACAATTCGAAACCCTGGAACAACAACAGCGGCAAGTATCTGGGTTATCTGAGATGCCCAACACATTAACCAAACAAACAAAATTGCAGACCGTTGGTCCGTTGCAGAGAGCCAGAGATCGACCAAGATGTGCGGGCGAGAACCGGTCCTTGGGCCGCCCACACGGCGCCGCGGCCTCTACTTGTCCGGCGTAGAGAGCCCCGGCGCACTGTCTGATGACGGCAGCGCGGAGGCTGCCTTCCTTGATTTCCTAGACAGTAAAAGCGGCAGCGACGACGACACCATTGCACCGTTGCTCCCGCCGGTCTTCGGGACCAGCACTCTCTCAGGGTCGTCGACGGCGTCCGTCAAATCCGACCCGACGCCGGCAGCGGCCCGGCTTGTCAGGCGGACGGCGAGACATAAATATCATCTTCATTTGTCGACGCATGAAGTACCAGTTCTTGCTGCCTTTCTCACTGCTTTGCTTTTCAGCTCCTTAGATTGCCTTAGATTCGTCAGGGGAAGAAGACGCGCGTCCTGTTGGCGCTAGTCCGCACAGCTCGCAGGAATACTAGCTGGTCGTTCACGAATTTGATGCGCAACAAGAATCCACGGCCTTGTAAATACGAGGCAACATTAGTCCCTGACACTATCCATAAAAAACAATAAAAGGGTTATACGTTTGCTAAAAATGTGCTCTATCTGCTATTAAATTATTGGGCAACCACTGCTGCCCATGTGCTCGAAATTGGATCAGCGACTTCCCCATGTGTCATGGAGTTTTTTATTATTTAAGCCATCTTTATCTAATATTTTTAAAAGGAAAAAGTCCATTTTACTCCGCTTAACAATTCACTTTTTTGTTTAACCCCCTAAACAAAATCTTGACTCAATTTACTCCCTCAAACTATTCAAATTGATCCAATCTATCTCTTATGCAATTTATCTTTTTTGTTTATCTTTGTACAATTTGAATTTGAAGCCCAAATTTTGTATAAAAGTAAATGATAGTACTCTCAATATTAAGAAAATATGTTATATTTTTTTGAGATATTTTTTACTGTATTTTTACATACAAGTTGTTACGATACTATTAGGTGCTATTAAAGTATGAATATTATTTTGAAAAAATATAATCTGATTTTTTAAGCTTCAAATTCAAATTTTACAAAGAGAAATAAAAAAGATAAATTGTATAAGAGGGTAGATTGCAATTTAAATACTATGAGGGAGTAAATTGAGTTAAGATTTTGTTTAGGGGGTTAAATGTACAAAGTGAATTGTTGAGGAGAGTAAAATAGACTTTTTCTTTTAAAAATAAATTGTATGGGAATATAATTTCAAGATCTAGACCGCCTAGTCGCGACAACCATCTCGGCGTGGTAGAAGAATCAATCGCGCCAGTTGGAATGGCGTGATTGACGCCACATCTGTTGCTCCGTTCCACGTCGGATTGGACCATCAGTGCCCCGTTCCACACAGATTGGGCCACATCAGGCCATTTGGCACGGCTGAGAGAAGAACCGCACCCATCGGACTGGCACAGCTACAACAGTACGCAGGCCTTTCTTCCTCAAAAACCAAAGTCCTGAGACGCGACAATCACTTTGGCATGACTCGCACGCCAGAGGTTATCCATTTCCTAGGCATCGTCTTTGGGCACCAAGCATCAGCTTTCAATTTCCAGAGCTGCTTCTACGGTAAGGGATTTGGTCTTAGTAATTAAATATCGGCCTTCTAGCTCCATACCAGCATGGAATTTTCGTCAGTCAATGCAACATAACCCGATAGGACCACGTTGTGGTCTCCTGACAGGAAAGTGCTTCCACATCCAAACCTGCAGTAGGTACGCACATCCGCCTAGGTTTGTACTTTCTCCACTCGTGCACGCTGAGCATAGCTGGCGATAAAGCCATGCCAGGTTGGCGGACTCCCAACTCTACGTGCCAATATCCTCACAAGTCTGGTTAAGATCATGTGATCGAGAAGGAGGTTTAGAGGTACTAACACTACTATAATTTTTTCAACTCTTTTTATGTTTTAGCTATCTAACAAACAACTCCTATCAAGATAATAACTAAGCAAGATAAAGAAGAAGCTAGAAAAAAACTAGACACAATTAGATACCAAGAAAAGACTTAAAAAAGAATAACCTAACAAGCTAGCACACACACGGGCATAATAGCTACTAAGAGGTATCAAAAGAACAACTTATCGCACAACTCGCAATAAGATAATTGCGGAAAGTAAAGAGTAGAGAGAAAGGAATGCTCAGCAATTTTTTCTCCGAGATCTCAAAAGAATGGCACCTTCTTCTAATTCTCGTTGGACCACTCCGGTCGGAGTACCAGTCTCTCCCGCCGTTCCCGAAACGGTTCTCTTTAAGGTATACTTCACTTTCAAAGTGAAGTAACTGGCGTCCCCAGTGGTAGGGAACAATACCCACTCGTAAGAGCAAGCCTCCAAAGCTCGGACGCTCTTGATATTCTTTTCGAACAAAAAATCCATAACCGCGTACAAATTTGATATTATTTTCCATAATCTCCTCGAAAGCTCGAACACTAACGTCTAACGGTCTAGACTGCTATAGACCAAGAGTAACAAATCTAGAATACTCCTCTCAGTCTCACAAGTTCTAGAAATATATGAATGCTCTTTGCTACACTTTACAGGCACTCAAGATCTCATTAGATGCTTCTTTGTGCTCTCTTTGATGACCTTTGCTTCTACAAGTGTTCCACTAACACTTCACGCTGCAGGCAACCTCCACAACAGCTCCCCAATGGTTTATATAAGCTTCAAGCCCCGAAAAGGCCATTGGCAGCCGTTGCTAAAAAGTACCTGCTTTTCAGAGTCACCGGACTGGGACTGTTGAACTGTCCGGTAGCTGACTGGACTGTCTGGTGGCTTTTGAATCCTCCTCAGACACAAAATATCCTCTCTGGAGTCCACTCCATGTGACATCGGACTGTCTGGTGTATACCTTCATCAGACTGTCTGCTGAGCTTCTCTGTTGGACGATTAGAGACACCTCTTCTGGACTGCATCCTCCTGGACACCGGATTGTTCGATGACTCCTCGCATCTCGCTCCAAAAAATATCTTCTCTAGACTTCAGCCTTCAACACTCAACGGACGAGTTGGACTGTAAGATGACTTTCTCTGATCTGCCTCCAGAAAACTGCCTCTTTGGACTTGTGCCTTTAAACATCATCAAACTGTCTAGTGACAACGTCGGACTGTCCAATGACTCTTTCAGCTGCTAAAACTAGAGTCTTCGAGATCTTCTTGCATCCCGCTACCACTCTTGAGATCTTTAGGCATCCTTTGATCACTCAAGTGCCTCAGAAAGTCTAGAGCATCCATACTCCCTGTCACTTGTAAAACCGAGACAAATGACTCGACCCCGCTTAATAGTACTAGATTTCCTATTGATACAAGGCATAAAACTAAGCCACACTTGGCTCTAATCATTGTTAGCCTTGAATAAGCTTCATACTTGGAAAACCGCCGAGGCACTGAGCATCCATGAAGAGTCCAACTCGTAGATATGGAAAATAGCTTTGTGGAACCCACATCCAATGAGTTAGTTCATGGTTCTCATTCAATCAACAAAATCATTCATACTTTTTGAGGGACTTCATAGTCATGAAGCTAACACCCTTCCCTTTTTTGATGATCGATGACAACCATGATGCAAATAATCAAGATGATATCAAAATAGATAGAATTGAATTGAACACGGATATAGTGAGTTGCCTTACCATATCTTGACAATAGGCAACAGCACGGGGTCTCATACCTTAGCTTAGTTCTCCCCCTGATACGTGCAGGGTTTACTCTTTCTTCTTCTGTAATTGATCTTTTTTTATATGTCTTCATCCGTCTTTGTTTCTTTGCCTCTCTTTGTTATTTTCTCTTCTCTTCTTTGCATTTTTCACCCATTGATCATGACATTTCTCTCCCCTTTTGTCATCTATCAATAAAAGAATACCAAAGGAGGAGAATACAATAGGCGAAATAATTGCAAGGAAAGTATGAGTATGGAACAATATTATAGGATGCTATCTTCTACTCCTTTTCTTGATCATGATCATCCCTGCTCATCATTACTTTTCTTTCATCCTTTTCATCTTCAAAAGGTCCTTCTTGTATCTTCTCATCTTTTCATTTCACTCCTTGAACATGTTTTTGATCACAAACTCCTTCTTCCCCTTGAATGATGCTTCATTGATCAAGTTTCTTTCCTACAAAAGATTATCCAACAAGCTTCCTCTTCCTTCAACAAGAGGGGTTAGAGATACACATGAGAATGCATGAACCTTAGTCTTTGAGTTGCGTTAAGTAGATTTAACCTTAGAGCTCGAAAGATCGTGATTCAATGATATGAAACTCACAATTTCTTTGAAGGATGTCTAGGGGTAATCAACTTATATTGTTTATGAGTAACTCCCCCAAGAATCGTGCTTGACATCTTTTGTGCAGTGCATGAGACATGAATGCAAACTAAGAATAAAAAATTGCATGCTCATGTTGAAGAAGGACTAGAAAATAATTACTGACATCACATTTGAATCCCCCCTTCAAGCTTGCTCACAATGACCCTCCCCTCCTAGCCTTGGGCATCCCACAAACATTCTTCCCATGCTTTCTCTAATCATTGCTATCTTGAAAAGGTTAGATGTTGACCCTACAAAACAATAAAAACATCAAAAATAAAGGACACACAGGCAAGCAACTATATACAAGAAAGTGCTAAGATTTGAAGATTACTCATGTGAAGTCCGAGAGATCGAGAATGTTAACTCTCCTCTTTGCCTGTTGAAATTCTTCTCATAAAGGGGCTTTGTGAATAAGTCAGGGAATTGATCATTAGTCTTCACACTTATAAGATCGATATCTTTCTTGGTCACATAGTGATGCTTGACCTCAATACATTTAACATGACCATGATCACCCTTATGAAGAGCCATATTGATAGCACTCTCACTATCACAATATAGAGGAATTTAATCATATTTCAATACATAGTCCATGAGAGTTTGCATGATATAGAGAAGTTGCGCACAATAAGCACCGACTGTCATATATTTCGTTTTGGCTGTTGTGAGAGCCACGGCATTTTGCTTCTTTGAGCTCCAAGCCACTAGAGATCTTCCAAGAAATTGACACTCGTAGGAGGTACTCTTTCTACTCACTTTACATCCAGTGAAATCCGAATCGGAATAGCCAACAAGATCAAAATCTTCATCCTTTGGATACCAAAGACCCATGGTTGGTGTATACTTGAGGTGCCTAAGGATTCTTTTGACAGCACTTAAATGAGATTTCTTAGGGTTAGCTGGATAACGAGCACTTCAGCATATACTAAACATTATATCCGAACAAGATGTAATAAGATTTAAGAGAGACCCAATCACGGTTCTAAAAAGCTTTTTATCAACCGGTTTACCATTCTCATCTGGACCAAGAGTACCAGTAGTGGCCATTGGTGTCTAGATTGGCTTTGACTCCATTCCGAACTGTTTGAGGAGATCTCGTGTGTACTTCTTTTGATAGATAAATGATCCTTCTTTCATTTGCTTGACTTGAAAACTGAGGAACATGTGAAGTTCACCTATCATAGACATCCCAAATTCTTTGGCCATTAGTTCACGAAAATCCTCATTTTAGGCTAGCTTCATTAGTAGATCCAAAGATAATATCATCATCATAAATTTGTAAATGAATAGATCTTTATCAACATGTCTAGTAAAAAGAGTGTTGTCAATACTCCCTATCTTGAAGCTCTTGCCGGTAAGGAAGTCTCTTAGCCTCTCATACCACACCCTCGAAACTTGTTTGAGTCCATACAATGCTTTCTTCAACTTGAAGGCGTGGTTGGGGACCTTGGGATCCTCAAAGCCGGATGGTTTCTCAACATAAACTTGCTCATTGATAAAACCATTAAGAAAGGTGCTTTTCACATCCATTTGATACAATTTAAAGTTATAATGTGAAGCATAAGAGAGCAAGGTTTGAATAGACTCAAAATGGGGGGCCAAGATCGTATCAAAATCAACTCCTTCGACTTAGGAATAGCCTTTGACTACAAGTCTTGCTTTGTTCCTCACCACATTCCCATTCTCATCTTGCTTATTCTTGAAGGCCCACTAGGCACCGATAACAGTTCTTGGGCCTCTTCAGCAACTTCCAAACTTGGTTCCTCTCAAAGTTGTTGAGCTCTTCTTGCATGACAAGCATCCACTTGTGATCCTTCACGGCTTCATGAATGTTCTTCGACTCTGTCAACGATACAAATGAGAAATTTTCACAAGCAGCATTAGTGGTTTTATCGATAGCATAATTTGGCTTTATTGATTTCACCTAATTTTAATTCCATGAGAGGGACTCTCAAGAATCAAGTCACTTCTATGATCTCGACTAATGGGGTTGTGTCTCTTTGGAGCCTCTCATGTCTGTGAAGCTTGAAGTGGCGAGGTATCTTGAGCGTCATGAAGAGCTTGCTCCTTAGAGATGAATGTATCTTGTTGACGGAGCAACGAGCTACAATCTTCCTCCACTCTTGGTGCTTTTTATTGGGCATGGTGGCGCAGCATTTAGTGTAGAGGTTCCTTGTTTCTTGGAGTAGAAGGCTCTTGTGGTCGATCTCTTGAAGCTTGTACACTTGATGAATCTTGTGCTTGATTTATTGATGTAGTAAGCTTCTGTTGTGTTGAGGAGGATGTTTTTAGTGCCATGGTGGAGTAGAAGGCTCATCATCTTCTCCTGGAAGGAATTCACCCACGGGCATCTTCCTCATTGCCTCCTTCAACGGTTCATTATCTACATCACAACTATAAAGCTTTTTATTCTCTTGAGAACCATTAATTTCATCAAATTGTACATCACAAGATTCTTCTACAAATCCATTAGTACCATGGAAAACACAATAAGCTTTAGAGTTACCAGAATACCCTACAAGAAAATCAATGTCGGTCCTCTTCTCGAAGTTCTCTAGCCTCTTCCTTTTTATGAAGATATAGCACTTACATCCGAAGACACAAAAGTATGCCAAGTTAGGCTTTCTTCCCACCAAGAGGTCATATGGAGTCTTCTTCAATAGACTGCGAATATACACCTGGTTTGAAGAATAACAAGCTGTGTTAATTACTTCAGCCCAAAATCTTTCCAGGGTGCCATATTCATCCAACATTGCTCTTGCAAGAGAAATAAGAGTCTGATTCTTCCTCTCTATTACACCATTTTGCTCTGGGGTGTAGGTAACCGACAACTCATGCTTGATACCGAGATCATCACTATTCTCCTCAATGGTAGAATTCTTAAACTCGATCCCATTGTCACTCCGAATCTTTTTGATTTTAGCTTCAAATTCATTTTGAGCCCTCTTGGTGAACTTCTTTAAGTTTGAGATAGCTTGTCCTTTGTCTTCTACAAAAATGATCCATGCCTACCGGGAAAAATCATCAACAATGACAAAATGATAGAGATTCCCATGAAGGCTTTTGTATGCTGTTGGCCCAAAGAGATTGATGTGGAGAAGCTCTAGAGGTCTTGTCGGTGTTTCGGCCACCGACACAGTACGATTTACGTATTAGGAGAGAGATTTGGTGCGCTCTTCGTATCGATGTGGCCTAGTCTACGGAAGACTCAGAGGATTAACCTGGTTCAGACCACCACGGAGGTGTAATACCATACGTCCAGAGAGAGTGTGTGTCGTATGATCTCGAAATGGGGTTACAATGACGGAAAAGTCCTTGCTCGAGCAAGAATCCTAGTACATGTATGTGGATTGTGTGTACAATAACTGTGTCTCTTGCTTCTAATCTAAATAACCGATCGTCTGAGGTCCCCGATGCCCCTTTATATAAGGGTCAGACTGGGGTTACAAGGCTTGAGCCTACGAAATCAGGCGGCCCTCTGACGAGTGGGGCCGTGGTCTTCTGAGAAGTTGATTCTCTGGCGCCAGAGTAGCTTGTCGGTGTCTTTTATCTGTCCTTTGTCTAGCGCTGGGGGACAAAGATTGCTTTACCGCCCGCTGTACCGCTTTACCTATTGCTGTACAGTGTTAAAAATCTCTATAACTGTCAAGGGCTGTTGTTGAGGCGGTGACCGACCTCGAGGTCGGACGAGTGAGGCAATTCATTATGCGGGTCTTCAAATGAGCCCGACCCTTGGGGGTCGGACAGTATCTTCTGGTGCTCTTAACCTTTGAGGGTCGGGGCAGCCCTTTGTGGGTCATGAGTTGGCTTGTGGGCCGTAGCCCTTAGCTGGGCCTTCGTATTTATCCTAGAGCCGTAGGTACCCGGGGTACATGATCCCGACAAGTTTTGATGTGAACATGATAATTTTGCACGGATGAAGGATAGCAACTTGTTTTCCGGCTTGGCAAGCAATACACAATTTATCCTTTTTGAAAGTGACATCTTGGACTCCTAGAAGTAATCTCTTCTTGGTGACTTTTTTCAATTGCCCCATGCCAATGTGAGCAAGTCTCCTATGCCATAGCCAAGTTTGCAATGAGACAAGTTTGCGGTGCAACTTCACTTGATGAGAAATCCACAATATACAAGTTGTATTGTCAAAACTCATGAAATATGAGATTCAAGGACTTGTTGATCAATTCAACACCTTTGTCATTGAAGAAGCAAGTAAAATCAAGATCACAAAGTTGTGTCACCGATAGAAGGTTGAAGCTAAACGATTCCACCAACATGACATTTGATATGGACAGGTCTTTGGAGATAGCAACTCCGCCCAATCCCTTGATTCTTCTCTTTAAATTATCACTGAATATTACCTTATCTCTATCTTCGTCTTCTTTGATGTTGGTGAATATTTTACAATTTACGGTCATGTGTTGAGCACATCCACCATCAAAGTTAGATGGCATAGAACTCAAATATAAAGTTTTTGTGGGACCAAGGCGGTAACAATTTGTGAGCCTTCGTTGGCAGGAACCTATCAAACTTCAATCAATATTTATATATATGCACGTCTAAAAGATAGACTGCATAACTACGGCGCGGGCAAAGGAGGAGGAGAAATGGCTGCTCACTTACTAACTCTTCTCATGGTGAAATTTGGAGAGGCGTCCACGCCAAAAGATGTGGCTTGAGCGTTAAGCCCTGCGGGCAGAGGTGTACGGACTCTGTTGGGAGAGGAAGCATAATTGTAGTGGGCTCCCTGGGCTGCAACTACGGTTTTAAAAACCAGTCCTAGCCCAGTTTTTGGTTTGAGTAAAAACCAGCTGGCTAGTCAGCAAAATCGGCTGGCTAGCCGGTTTTGATACAGTGCTAGGTCCGATTTTTTACAAAAAACCGGACCTAACTCTAAACCGAACCAAATCAGTTTTGTCAAAAATCACAAAAACCAATCGATTTTCACCGATTTCTAAAACCCTGGCTGCGACGGGCGGAGGACCACCTCCTTTGGTGTCTCCGCATGTGAGCAGATACTATCGTCGCCAGGCAAGAGTGCATTAACCTGGTACACGCCCACTTGGAAAGTGGAGATATTTTAAGCATGAACCTAGTATGCTGCCCACTTGGCAAGTTGAGATATTTTCGTGGCCAGGGCTGCACGAGCCTCCCTCATCTATATCGCTGATGGTGCTTATCCAGATCCAGAAACTTCTATCAAACTAGACCGATAGTAAACCAAAGCGACAGTAGCATCATCTCATTCGTGCGCGCCACATTCAAAAAGGGGTTCTGTAACCTTCCAGATGCGATGTTCAAGTGGCACAGCTTACAGGACTCCTTTATGAATGTGGCGCGCACGAATGAGATGATGCTTCTGTCGCTTTGGTTTACTATCGGTCCGGTTTGATAGAAGTTTCTGGATCCGGATAAGCACCACATCAGCGATATAGATGAGGGAGGCTCGTGCAGCCCGGGCCACGAAAATATCTCAACTTGCCAAGTGGGCAGCGTACTAGGTTCATGCTTAAAATATCTCCACTTGCCAAGCGGGCGTGTACCAGGTTCATGCACTCTTGCCTGGGCGACGATAGTATCTGCTCACATGCGGAGACGCCAAAGGAGGTGGTCCTCCGCCCGTCGCAGCAGGGTTTTAGAAATCGGTGAAAATCGATCAGTTTTTGTGATTTTTGACAAAACTGATTTGATTCGATTTAGAGTTAGGTCTGGTTTTCAGTAAAAAATCAGATCTAACACTGTATCAAAACCGGCTAACCGACCGATTTTATTTGACTAGGCAGCTGGTTTTTACTCAAACAAAAACCGGGCTGGGACCGGTTTCTAAAAACCGTAGTTGCAGCCCAGGGAGCCCGCTACAATTATGCTTCCTCTCCCAACAAAGTCCGTACGCATCCGCCCGCAGGGCTCAACGCTCCAGCCACATCTTTTGGTGTGGACGCCTCTCCAAATTTCACCATGAGAAGAGTTAGTGAGTGAGCAGCCATTTCTCCTCCTCCTCCTTTGCCCGCGCCGTAGTTATGCAGTCTATATTTTAGACGTGCATATATATAAATATTGATTGAAGTTCGATAGGTTCCTGCCAACGAGGCTCACAAATTGTTACCGCCTTGGTCCCACAAAAACTTTACATTTGAGTTCTATGCCATCTAACTTTGATAAATAATTTATATAGTTTCACTTAACTTTAACAATATGAGACTTGTACTTTTATATTCACCGTAAGAAATATTTTCATAATATATATATTTTATGTTACAAAAGTTAATTAATTTATACTAGAAATTATTGATCAAAAACTTGTTTGATCAAACATAGATGTAAAGTTATTCAGTGATAGAGCTAGTACTTAATTCATTTGGAGACATGCAACTCACACACTTCAAGAAGACATGAACGGTTGTGGCAACGCAAATCCTGACAAAAATTGAGCACGGAATTTTAGGCTAAATATTTTGGTTCCTATTTTGTTTCAGAATATATATTTCCCATGTCGCAGTTGAAAAAAAAAGGGAATAATATCCTTATCATAAGAATTTCAAACAGCATACATTGGATAGTGCAAATGGTTTTGCCTCCCTCCGAGATTTTCTATAACTGAAATATATCATCGAATGTGCTTGGCAACGAAAAGAAGAATAGGACTTGAAAGATGAGGAAGAATTGAACACGATAATCAGGATTTTAGCTAGTTTTAAGCGAGTTGATATTTGAAACATAAGTAGAATTTTACCAGAGTTATGAATTCAGTCGTGTTTCCTGTTCAATCATAAGGTTCTACTAATGTCTTATACCTTTTTTCCTCCTTACAAAATAAGTTGCTCTCCGCGAAAGAAAGAACAAAAGACCCCTACCTTTAAATTGGCGGCTTCCGTGCATGCATTTGTATTCTTCCGACAAGACAAACCACTTGCGGAGGGATAAAAAAACTTGGCCAATAGTAGGTGGTTTGCGCAGGTCTTAAAGCCAGCATCAGTCGCACACATCTACTAATGGGGACCCAACCGGCGATTTTGACCGTGCAAGTGGCATGCCTTTCAAATGCGCTAGATGCCAACACCAAGTTGCGCCAAACTGGGGACTGCCTTGCCCTTGCAGGAGACGGTTTCATGCAAGAGGATATCCATTTTTGCTGGTAACTTTACGTTCGGACGCCGACCCGTGAGGCCAACACCACCACTGAGAATTATGGTCGTGACATGAGATGGACTCACGTAGGGAGATTAGTCGATCTGGTCTTCCGGACCATCTCTATTCTAATTAGTAAATGAGATATAACTTTTGATCAATATGTAAGTAAACAAGAATTAATACGAAGATAGGAAAACGGCACTGAGGCGAGGTGCGATGTACTATAGCACGAAAGGTAGGATATCCATGTGTTTTTCCTCCGATGTACGTAACAGAAGGATATGTCTGTAAATTTCAAGATTGCAAAGGTAGAACGCAAGAAAAGGGTGGAAGCGGAAATCTATTAGTTTCGTCAATCTATCTGGTTAGTATCTTCAGTAACATGTAAAAACCAGCTACGTGAAGCAGATGAAAGACTTTAAACATCTACAAAAAAATGCAACTATTTTGTAGTTACAACAACCTATGGCTTTACAATTCCATGAAGCTTCCATCCCTCTGGACCAGCCAAAGAAAAAGCCTACATGCCATATCAATCGAAGTTCGGTAAATTTTCTCCCCAACTATTTTGTTATGACAATTGTATAAAAAAGAGCAGGAGTTTAATAAATATCTACTAACCTCAACCCATGATTTCTTCTTGCAGTGCAGCTATGTCTTCTATAAAAAATTAAGCGCTAAGCGCTAGACGAGCGTTTAGCCTCTGCCTAGAGCTCTGCCTAAGCATACCCTAAGCACTGTAGTAATTAAGCATTAATGCGTCACAAATAGAGATTTAGTGGCAATGCAGCCACAAGTAAAAGAAAAAAGAAAAGAATAGAAGGAGGGGTTCAATTTAGTGACCCATCCACATTAAAAAAATGAATCTTTAGTCACCAAGTTTTAGTGACTAAATAATTTGGTTACTGAAAATTGACAAATAGTGATCAAGATTTAGTTTTTATTGTAGATATATATTTTTAGTGATCAAGATATATGCTCATTGGATGATAAATTTATTTAGTTACTAAGTGTTCTCTAGTTGTAATTTAGTTTTAGTGACCAACATATTCAATTATTGGTTACTATATACATATAGTGATAAGGTTTTAGTGACCAAAATGCAACTAAGATTTTTAGCGATAAAATAGTTATAGTGACTGATATTACACATATAGTGACTAAATACTTTGATGACTAAAAAATATTTTTCTTGTAGTGTCAGGCATCCAGCCCATCATACAGTTAGTCACGCCCTGATTCAGGGTCCTAAACGACCTGGCTATAGAATGTTTATTTTGTGCCTAGCTACAAATTAGTTGTGTCATATGTTATTCTACACTCTGGGTCAAACAGGCAAGCGAGCTCGACCCATGCCCTCGCCGCCCCGGGCTCCAGCGGTGCCCCTGCCGCCTTCACAGCCGCCCCACCGCCGACCAACTCCAGCCTGTGACACCCCTGCCGCCTCCACCGCCTACTATCTCTGATGGCACCCCCGCCATCCTCCACCGTCGCCGCACTAATTCAGCATGAGACACCCCCCTATTGCCTGCCACCGGTGACCTTTACCATGGCCGGTGCCACCCCCGGCGCCTCGCCGTCCGCCCTCATGATGCATCTCACCACTGGACTTATCTTCTTCTATTTTTTATGTTCGGCAATGAAGAGGATGAGCTCGGAGGTATAAATCCACGTAGCTAAAAGAACGATTCTTTGCGGTCCTATGATGAGGAAACAATTTAATGTCACACTCTGGGTGTGAATTAGCGACAAATGCTATTCTACATCCTAAATGTTGTAGTTATTCTACACTCAAATAAAATTACTAAATAGAATTTCAATAACAATTACTGACGATGACTAGAAAACAAAACATGTCACTCAAAAAATAATTACGGAGATGAATTTAAGAATTTATGTCTGCTTTTTTAGTAATAAGTGATGGTGTAGAATGTCTTAGAAACCTAATCTTTTTTCCCTGCAAACCGTTAATATAATTAAATTTGTTAGATTATTTTGTTTGAGAGAAAAACAGACGTAAGGAGTTTACGAGGGGACCTGCCACGAGAGGGACAAGCTCTCTGGAATTGATTTCATGCCGGCCTCTATATAAGGATCCCCTGCTCCGCCCACTTCCAGTGTAAAACAGAGCACCCGATTCGAAACCCTAGAGCAACAACAACGGCAATCGTCTGGCTATATCTGAGACGCCCAACACTCAAACCGAACAAACATATTGCAAACCGTTGCAGAGACCGACCAAGATGTGCGGACGAGCAACAGTTTTACGGCCGCCCGCACGGCGTCGCGGCCTCTCCTTGGTGGGCGAAGACACCGGCGTGCTATCAGATGACGGCAGCGAGCAATGGGAGGCAGCCTTCCGTGACTTAGGCGACAGTGACAGCGACAGCGACGGTGACACCATTGTACCGTTGCTCCCTCGGGCCTTCAGGACCAGTGGGTCGACGGCGTCCGTCAAGTCGAACCCAACGCCGGCAGCGGCCCGGCTCATCAGGCGGATGACCAGGCGTCGGGGAGGCCCGTACCGCGGCATCCGGCAGCGGCCGTGGGGCAAGTGGGCGTCGGAGATTCGCGACCCCGTGAAGGGCGTCCGGCTCTGGATCGGTACCTTCGACACGGCCGCCGAGGCCGCAAGAGCCTACGATGCCGAGGCGCGGCGCATCCATGGCGCCAGGGCCAGGGCCAACTTCCCTCCCGAGGCCTCGACGACGTCCACGTGCTTGACATCAATGGCCGAGGCGGAGAACTCGTCCGACGCGAGCGCAGCACCGATGGAGCTGGAGTGCTGTCCGGACGGCGTGCTCGACAGCCTCCTCGCCGGCTTCGACGACGTGTCCTCCAGCAATAGCAACTGGTTTAGCTAACATCTAGCTGGTAAGTATATACGTAAACGTCATATTCATTTGCCGAGCATGAAGTGCCATTTCTTGCTGCCTTTCTCACTCTGCTTTGCTTTTCAGCTCTTTAGACCGCCTTAGCTTCGTCAGGGGAAGAAGACGCATGCCCTATTGGCAGCTTGTCCGTACAGCTCGAGGTAATAACTAGCTGGTCCTCCAGGAATTTGATGCGCAACAAGAATCCACGGCCATGAAAATCCGATGCAATTAGTCCCGACATTAGCTATCAAAATGGGGAAGGGTTGTATGGTTGCTAAAAATGTAGTCTATATGTTCTTAAATTCTCGTCGCGGTAGACTTGTAACAGTCTTTGACTACTTAGTTAAAATATGATAAATATTATATTTTTTGTTATAATTTTTTATATTAAAATTATTTGAAACTTGAGTTATAATTTTACACATTTTAACTAATCTTTCAAATAAGATGAATGATCAAAGGTTTAGATCTACAGTTACAACAATTTAAGCATAGAGGAAAAGTGTATATAGCTAAATTTGAAGTTCCTTTTCTTCGTGTACGTGTATGCAGAGGTTTAGGTCTGTTTGCAATCTTATTATTTTGGGGGAAAAATATAATTTGACATGTGCAGAGTAAAAAAAAACATAATGTTGTGATGGATCCCGCATCAAAGATGTGATTGGTTGACGCCCTGGCGGGTAGCTCCCGATCAGGTTTACAAAACCGCAAAAACCGAATCAATTTTTACGGTTTTTAATGAAACTGGTCAAAAACTGAACAGTAAACTAAAAAAATCGATAAAAAATCACTCAAACCAATTTGGTTTTAAATTCAAAAAATGTAAACTAAAAAAACCGAGCAGTAAACTAAAAAAATCGATGAAAAATCACTCAAACCAATTTGGTTTTAAATTTAAAAAATGTAAACTAAAAAATCGATCTGTAAATCAAAAAAATTGAGCGATTTTCGCTCCAAAATTTACATTTGTCCCTGTTTTTTTATGGTTTATTGTAGCAGTTTTCACGATTTTCACGGAAACCGGTGCCGGCCAGTTTTTGTCCCAAACCAAGAACTGAAACTGTCTTGAGGCAGATGGACCCCTCAAACCGTTGGCCCCAACATAATATATCATGCGCCAAATTAAGAAAATCGGTGTAAAATGTAAATATGAAGTTTCGCTATTAATACCGACCCCAATGTGATGATCTCACATTTCGTAATGCTGAAATACAACCGCGTAGGACAAATTGTTCAGCCAGCAAAGAACACATTAACTAGGCTCAGATGTCATCAAATATTGATAGTTACAAAATAGCAGCAGCAATAAACTCCGAAAGAGTATCCGCGTATTCTAATGTTTACATAATACTTCCTCTATTTTTAATTGATGTCACTTTTAATGTTATTTTTTTACCATTCATCTTATTAAAGATCGTTACTTTATATGTGTAAAATTGTAAGTTTTACTGATAAAATAAATTATAACAAATATATAATATTTATCACACAGATAGTTAAAAATGACGTTAAAAGAATAGAAAGTATTAGGGCCAAAGACCCGACGGACATGTGAATGCAGTCTACCGTACATAAACAATCTCAGGTACGCATTTCCATGCTGCATTTGGGATATCAGTGTTTCATATAACCTTCGCTAGCTTTGTTTAGCTTGTGTCACCATAATTGCTCGCAATCAGAAGAAATTGATGCCGGATGAAGCGTAAAATTATTACTCGCAAGGAACAAAGGTGCAGGCAGTAATGTCGGTCTCTAGCCAGTTGCCCACATGAATATCGTCTAACGTCGTCGGGCGACGTTACCAGATTCTGATGGTTGCTGGCAGCTAGCCACGAGCAGGGTTTATAAAACCGCGAAAACTGGTCTTTTCACGGTTTTAAGTAAAACCAGTTTGATTCTATTTTTTTAGATGATTGATTTTTGGTTTAAGATTTTTTAAAAAAATAAAAATTCGAAAATTTAAAAATTCAAAAAATTAAAATTCAAAAATCGGTCAGCAAACTGAAAAAATTGAGTGGTAAATGAAAAACAGGTAAAAAACCACTCAAATCGATTGGTTTCGAATTCAACGATGGTAAAAAAAAACCGAATGGTAAACTAGAAAAATCGAGCAAGTTTTGCTTAAAATTTGATTTTCATATTTATCTGATTTTTATAGTTTACTGTAGTAGTTTTCATGAAAACGGGTGAGGCCACCTCCGATTTTTGCTCCTGAAACAATAACTCGAACCCAGGCCACGACCCGGTGCAATGCACAATGCAACGGTGGCTATCCCACTTGGATGGCTCTTCGAGGAAAAGGCGGATGGTGCAATGCACAATTCAACGGCGGCTATCCCATTTGGATGGCTCTTTGAGGAAAAGGCGGCTGGCAACGTTCAACGTTGGTGCTACTGCTGCCTCCTGCCCCCTAGGTTAGGCTGGCTTGCTGGTTGCACCATGTGTTATTTGCACCTATGTTATTACATATCTTTATCTTATTCATTTTTTAAAAAATATAACTATTTATGGCATTATTCCAGTGCGTTATATAACTTGTGATGTGAAGTTTAAAAAATTACACAATAATGTATTATATAAAAAGATAGTAATTTTGCGTGATGTCAATCAAGAATTCACAGTATGTAATTGTAAAATTGACCATGAGATAGAAAAATAAAATTATTATAGTTGAGATAGAAAAATAAAATTATTATAGTTATTATAATGTTTAAAATCAACATAAAGTTGCATATATTAGTTTGCTGGACTAATGTCTAAAGTAGTTCTATGAAATTCACGTAAAAATACTATGGTACATACTTGGACAATAATAAACCCACGACACATATCCGTGGTAGATAAAAGATCCACTCCAGCCGGCTAGCCAAACGGTGGAGATTTTGATTCAGGGAGAACCTGTACTGGTGGACGAACCTATAGTTCCAACTTGGCAAGTTGCAGTGTCAGATATTTTTGTGTCCATGGCGGCACGGCTCGTGCGTGGTCCTTGAGTGGTGCATGTTTCTTCGTGCATATCTTCTGCTTCTGAGATTATTCGTCTCCGCACATTGATTATTGTAAGCGGTTCCAGAAACTACTAGACAATTGAGGTTGGTGCCAGAGCGAACGCAGCTTAGGCCCTGTTTAAATACAAAATATTTTTGGAGTATTGAAAAAATATTATGGTTTTACTTAAAATTTTGGTTTTAGAAAGTAAGATGTTTCGAAGCAACAAATTTTGTAGTTTTCAAAACTATGATATTAAGTAAAAGTGCAATCATTTTGCGGTTTTTAAAACTTCACTCATGACCTATTTTTCTAAATCATAGTTTTGCTCAACATGGACTTCTAAAACCATGGTTACTTAATACTTTAGTATTGAAAAACAATATCTGCTCATCCGGTCCAAGCTTTCTACGACATAGGTCTCTTTGATAAAGCTCTCAGCTTCTGATTCTCAGTGAAAATTAGAGCAGCTCTGCCAAACATTGTTTTTCATAAGAAATAATTCTTGTTTGAGTCTGTGAAGTGATTCTAAAATAAACTAAGTAGTTAGAGCTGAAAAAATAGATTCTTCTGATTCTGTGAATTGATTCTCTATTCTAATTTAAAAAAAATTCTTAAAAAATAAAAAAAATTATTTTTAACTATAAAATCACTTCACAGAAAAATCAAAAACTGAAATCCCTATCAAAAGGGCCCGTACAGTTCCGGTTACTAATGTGCACGCTAAATTAAATGCATGCATCTTTGTGCTATCTTTTGGATTCTCATCTTCAAAATTATCTTCTTGGACTTCTGTTTGAACACTACATTAACTGACGTGATATTTAGCTAATTGACACGGCGAAGCCACCTGTTTAAGCCAATGATTATCCGACATCCCTCTATCACTTTGAAACAAATAAGTTACGGAGGAGTACTAGAAATATGGCACGGTATTGCCGCGCTTCCGCTTACTCTTGTCACCGGTTGGGTTACCCTTGTTTAGATAAATTGTTGTTTTGAATCAACAATTGAAATCAAATATGATGCCCAAAGCAATCCAAAATTGCCGGAAAAAGTTAAATACAAACCTATGGAGTATCTTTTTTACTGGATGAATCAATTCTCTTATGCCTCAATTTGCCAATTTATACATAATCATAAAGTTAAATTTATACATTCATCATCCATACAATTGCCATTTGATGATTGCCGAAGTGAAAAAGCTAATTCGAATATGCATGTAAAGTAAATCACAACAATTTGTCAGCTGAAAAATTAGTTTGACTATAGAAATTATGACAAAGTAATCTCGTGCAGGTATAACTTTTTAATGCTACAATTTTACTATTGATTGAAATGTGTTTCTAATAGAAGCAAATCATGTAGAGTAAAAAAAAATATCATATCAATTTTCTATGTAAAAGACGAACTGATCAAACTTTTTAATGTACCAAAATGGAAATCTGAATCACTTCCTTCTGATGACATTGTTTTGATAATATGTTACAGCCCTCTAGATAACACGAGTAATGAGGCAAATAGTGGAATATAATAAATAGTATATATTTTGTTATAAATTTTTATTAAATATATTAAATATATAATTAATAATTTTATACATTTGAATAAAGTTTTCAAATAAGATAAATAATCAAAGATGATGTTACTTAGTCGATGTGAATGGTATCAATATTTTGAAACCAGAGTAATATACATCTCTTTGGTAAAGGAGAGAGACAGTTTCTGAATGTGACTAGAAAATTTTGCTTTTACTTTTTGAAACAATTATATTTTGACTACAAATTGGGAGTCCAATTGTGATGTAGACCCTGAATTTCAAATTTTATGTTTTCCCACACCCATTGTTCCCCGTTTACCATATAGTATACTAGTAGTCCTGTACCAATGTTTGTTAGAGCGGAAGCGGAATAAACAAAATAAAAAAAGGTTTGGAAGGAAAAAAAAATATCAGACTGCTCTTGAACCGCTTAACCCCCTCAATCTCCTCTTTCTTGTCACTCCGATCGACCTAACCTTAGAGGCAGCGATTAAGGTGGTTGCTACTACCTCAGTCCTAAAAGAAATATACTCCAGTAATCATTTCTAGGTTTGACCGAAATCAAACATTTTTTTATTTTAACCATCAATAATAAAAAATTAATAATGTTTTATCATATATAAATTATGTTGTGAGATTAATCATGAAAATAAGCTTTCATAATATGTAATTTTTTATTAGAAATTTTTTAATTTCTAAATATTATTAGTCAATGTTAAAAGAACTTGTTGACACTTAAAAAAAAGCCCTCACCGGATTGTCCGGTACAATGTCAGAGCCTCCGATAAGCCCTCTCGGATTTGCGCACTTCGCCCGTCAGAGTATTCGGCACTATGCCGGACTGTCCGGTAGGCCTTCTCGGGTTTAGACACTCGGCCCATCGGAGTGTCCGGCACTTCGCCGGATTGTCCGGTAAGCTCTCTCAGTTTCAGTGTTTAGTACACTTGAGTGTCCGACACAGCGTCGGAGTGTCTGACAGGCCCCTTCGGATCTTTGAATTTACACGACAGATCGTCCGGCGTCGTACCGGAGTGTCCGGCACTTTACCGAAAACTTTGGTAGTGTCGATTTAGAAAAGTTTTTAGTAGATAAATTCTAAATTCTTTTCTAACTTAAGAGATCCGTTGCCCTGCGGAATAAGACCATCTCACCTCTATAAAATAGAGGCCCATGACTGGTTGAGGGGTATCCTAATCCATCAAACCATTTGTTTTTTTATTTTGCATTTCTCTAACCTAATCCCCTCTCTCGACTCCCGTTTTGCTATTCTTCCTTCGTCCCGGTGACGTTTGAGGACAATCTGACTGGTCTGATTGAGTCTCGATCAACCCTAGGACAATCCTTCTCCGACGGGGTCTCTTCCGATGCAGGATTTTCCAGGTGCTGCCCAAACCCGACGTTGAAGAAGCACCGATGTTCCCGCACATGGACTTGCGAGCGGTGTGTTGGCTCGGATCTGATTCGACGTCAACACACTTTTTGACGACCCGCTGGGGACGAGTGATTCTGGTTGCACAAACCGAATTGTCGTTTCCACTATGACCTCCAAAATCTCTACGACGAACATCGTCATGTCATCCTTGAAAGAGTTGCCTGAGAAGGCACGCAATGTGTTCTTAGAACACCGGAGAGCCTCTGAAGAGGCGCGCAAGACATGCGAGGAGCGAGAGCTGCAAGAGTACTTGGCGTGTTTCAAAAAGGGCCGTCAAGGCGCGATCTCTCAAGTGAAGGAACCCGTTCTTCCGGTCGTCGACGACAACGCGGCCATGGGTGCTGCCAATGTAAGTACATCTTCGCGCCCTTCCGTTACTTTTGAAGACCTTTCATATTACTTTGCCGACATTAAAAATGTCTTAACAAATAATATGCAATACATGATCCAAGAAAACTTGTCTAAAGCTAAAAATGTCAGTATTGCATCATCGTCTCATGTTGCATGTGTAGCTAGTACATCGGCGCCTACTACCTCTAATGTAGAACATCCTACGTATGGCATGCCGTTAAACTCGTTTAATGAACAAACTAGTTTTCCATCACCTGTGCAAACCAACGCTTTATTAGTGTCTCCGTAGAACCAATTACTAGCATCCCTAATCCGGCCACAAACCGATTGAGTGAATTGGCTAACTTTGTTCCTTCTTACCGTACCGTTGCATATAGCACACCGCCTATCCCACCAAACGGTACGGGAATCCCTCAAGGCTTTGTCCCTAATGAAATATTTAGCGCCATGAAAACAAGCACACATCCTCCACCATCGAGTATGTCTATTAGGCCACCCATTGCCAACAGAGAGGAGTGTTTGGCGCGTATTAAGGAGGACTTAAATAAACAATTTTGTGAGACACTAGGAGTGGATCTTAAGGAGAGGAACCGAATTTATCAAAAAACATACTCCGTCTATTTTGATTTGGTCCCATATCCCATAGGATGGCGTGTTCTTGATTTTGTTAAATTCAATGGCGAAGATAACAAAACCACTTGAGAGCACATTAGTCAATATGTAGCATAATTAGAAGAAGCGGGTTTTAGTGAAGCTTTAAAAGTACATTTGTTTTCATTATCGCTAATCGGAACCGCTTTCTCTTGGTTTTCGTCATTATCTCTGGGCTCCATTTACACTTAGGAGTCATTAAAGCGTAAGTTCTATGATCATTTTTACTCCGACGACAATGAATTAAAGTTGTCCCATTTGACATCGGTTCAACAAGGAAAAAAGGAACCCGTCGTTGACTATCTTCAGCGGTTTAGAGATGTTAAGAACCGATGCTTTAATTTAACAATTTCTAAAAAAGACTTAGCCGATCTAGTTTTAATGGTTTACGGTCGCATCTTAGGGAGAAGTTGGAGGGGTACGATTTTCTCACACTCACCTCCAACAAAGGGCTTCGGCTCAAGAGAGCCAAGGTAAAGAAATAAAACATAATTATAAGACCCGTCATAACATGCACGTCGTGGAATATGATTCGGATAACTCTGATGATGATTCTAATGTCATTTTAGCTGTCAAGTTTTTTTAACCATCTAAGGCCAAATCGTTTGATTGTGATTCGCTCAAACCGTTCATAAGAATCGAAAAGACGATGTAAAATACACCTTTGATGTAGTTAAGTGTGATAGAATATTTGATGAGCTGCATAAAGATGGATATATTAAGATCGCATATACTTTACCTTCGGTGTATGAGATTAAGCGTAGGGCATATTGTAAATGGCATAACTCTTATTCTCATGCTACTAATGATTGTAATGTTTTTCGTCGATAGGTCCAATCAGCCCTTAATGATAGATGATTGAGTCTTAAGAAAATGCAGATCGACAAGCACTCCTTCCCCATCAACACTTTAGAGCTCAATCTCAAGGTGTTGATTTGGCCTCATCAAGCTGATGCCACCAAGGGGAAGAACGTGGTCATCGGGGAGGAGATGCCTATTTCTTCAGGTGAGAAAGGGGTTTCTAGGAAGGTGATGCTTTAGAAGTCCCCTGATGGTTAAGAATCTCTCAAGGTCATCATCCTAAGCTCTAGACCCAGAGGCCAAGTTTCACAGCCCAAGATGAAAAAGCCAAAGAAACCGGATGTGGGTAAGTGGAAGGTAAATCAAGGTAAAACCACAGATCGAACGATGGGGCCCAAAAGCGCATTCGACCATCTCATGGCTAAATACAAGAATTAAAAGACCGATTTAAATAATCAGTCTACGAAGCGGTGAAAGTCGTTACCTAGGGGAGGCAGCCCACCTAGGAAGGAGATGAGGCCAACCATGAATGCGCATGGGCCCACTCCTCCTTTTGCTTCACATGGCTTCGAAGTGCCACCACCATGGTCCCATCCTATGCTTTGTCCGCCATTCTCGGTGTGGCATCCATACATGGGACCATTGATGCACGCGCCACCGATGCCCATGTCACCGATGCCCGTTCCACCAATGCCATACCCGTCGTTTCATACGGGGTGGAATGGGTCGAGAGGAGATGTCTTCACAAGGCTCTCCAATCCTATCCTGCATTGGACGGATTCTTGACCGATCAAGGCTCAAGGAGGGAGCTCCACCACCACGCCTAAGCAAGGATGGCGTCCAAAGCAAGGTAATGAACCTACTCCCTCTACTGTTGTTCATCAAGAGAGTACATCCGGAGGTGTCATTAAAATCGGCAGAACCGATGTCAAAATCAGGGGAGTTTTTATGGGACTGATCACTTTGGATGATCCGGTCAAAAAGACTTCACATGACCTTGAAGCTGGCAGTAGCAAGAGCTTCTCTAAGTACACACAACCGAGATGGTGTCTACCTGGCTTGACCCACACTCAAATTGAAGGCTCCAAAGGCTGCGCCTCCAAAAGATGCGAGAGGAGGAGGCGAAGAAACGAAGGGACGAAGTCGTCAACGAGATCAAGCCGATGGTCCCTCAAAGTAAGCAATGGAGGGTTAAGGAGCCTAAAGCTCCTACCTCACCGGTGACGGAGGAAGCGAAGGCTACTTTAAAGCCACTTGGTTTGGCCAACGCCGTCTTGGGAGAGGACTCCACGGTGCCCTCACCCACGGGAGACGTCGACATGTTCGAGTTCGACGACGACAACCTCTTAGACTACGAGCCTACACCGCCTCAGGAAGGTATGGACATTAACACAATTTGCTTATCTCTTTCCAATTATTCGCTTAAAGAGGAAGAAGTCATGGCACAATTTGACTTTAGACCGAAAAGTGCTATCTTCAAAAAGCCCGAGGAATTGGAGAACCATTTGAAACCTTTCTATGTGAGAAGTCATATTAATGATTCACCAATTTCTCGCATGCCTGTAGACGGCGGTGTTATTGTTAATCTAATGCCGTATTCTTTGTTTAAGAAGCTAGGTAAGGCCGATGACGAGCTCATTCGGACCAACATGACTTTGAACGGTGCGGGAGGAGGAGACCCTATCGAGGCTAAAGGGGTCGCTTCTATGGAACTCATTGTTGAAAGCAAGACCTTGGCTAGTGCTTTCTTGGTTGCCGATGTGCGCGATAGTTATAGCTTGATCTTAGGGCGTGACTGGATTCATGCCAATAGATGTGTTCCTTCTACCTTACACCAATTCTTGATACAATGGATTGGTGATGATATAGAGGTGGTGCATGCAGATGCATCGGCTTGTGTTGCTATGGCCGAATCATCTTTTTTGCCGCATGACGCCATCAAGTGCTTGACCGATTTAGACTTGACGGATTATGATTTTCTTAGTGTAACTAGAGATGGTTTTGTACCGGTCAATATAAAGCCGACGGAGAATCGGCTCAACCATATAATATGATTTAATGGATTCTAATCTTGATTGGTTGCAAAAGAGAGTGAAACACTATGAGTCCAATACGAACGATATATGCCAAGCTATCGAGGAAATAAAGGATATGGATAAGTTAGGACAAGGATTCACATCGACTGATCCTCTTGAAAAGGTGAACTTTGGCAGCGATGATAATCCGAGACTAACTTATATAAATAAAAATCTAAAAATTGATTATAAGTTGAAGCTAATTGGTTTACTAAAATAATATGTGGACTGTTTTGCATTGTCCTATAATGAAATGCCCGGGTTGAGCCGCAAATTAGTCGAACATCGGCTTCAAATAAAATCTGATTTTAGACCTTTTAAGCAACCGATGAGAAGGTTTAACCTGAATATGCATGATTGGATTAAAGAAGAAGTTAACCGATTACTTGAAGAAAAATTCATAACACCTTGCAGATATGCAGAGTGGATATCTAACATCGTGCCGGTGGAAAAGAAGAACACCGGTAATATTAGAGTTTGCATTGATTTCAGAAATTTAAATAGAGCTACTCCTAAAGATGAATATCCTCTGCCCATAGCTGATATATTGATTAATAATGCTTTCGGCCATAGAGTTATTAGTTTTCCCTTTAGTAATGCGGGATACAACTAAATCTTCATCGCCAAAGAGGATATGTCTAAAACTGTTTTTAGATGTCTGGGTTTTATAGGGTTATTTGAGTGGGTTGTTATGACTTTTGGATTAAAGAATGTGAGTGCCATATATCAAAGAGTTATAAACTTTATCTTTTATGATTTACTGGGTGTTATCATGGAGATTTACATAGATGATGGGGTGGTCAAATCGGTCGCTTTAGATTCTCACTTGAGCGATTTGCAACTTGCCTTGGACCGAATACGTCGTTTCTGTTTGAAAATGAATCCGCTCAAATGTGCTTTTGGTGTATCGGTCAGGAAGTTTTTAGGCTTCATAATTCATGAAAAGGACATAAAGGTAGATCCTAAGAAGATAAAGGCAATTAGAAATGTGCAAGCGCCTACTTATAAGTGAGAGTTGTAAAGCTTCTTAAGAAAAGTGAATTATGTAAGACGATTCATTTCCAACTTGTCGAGAAAGATTAATGCATTTACTCCTATTCTTCGGCTAAAGAATGAGGCCAAATTTAGTGGGGAGCAAAATAGCAAGAAGCTTTTGAGAGGATCAAAGAATACTTGTCTTCGCCGCCGGTGCTTAGGCGCCTAAGGGAGGAGTCCCTTTCCGTCTTTACGTAGCGGCGGAAGACGATGTAGTTGGTGCTGTTTTGACACAAGAAGCCAAGGAAAGGAGTATGTGATCACGTATGTGAGCCGACGGCTGATTGGTGCGGAAACAAGGTACACTCTCATCGAGAAACTATGTTTTTTCTTGTATCATGCTTGCACCAAGTTGAGACACTATTTATTATCTAGTACTTGTATGGTTGCTTGTCAAACCGATGTTATTAAACATATGTTGCATAGGCCGATTTCTAGTGATAGGCTTGGTAAATGAGGTTATGCATTAATTGAGTATGATTTGGCTTATGAGTCGTTGAAATCCATGAAAGATCAAATTGTTGCTAATTTTATTGTTGAATATCAGATTGATTTAGAACATGATCTAGATGTTGCTTACGTTACTTTTACCTCTTGAAAATTATATTTTGATGGATCGGTTTGTAAAGGGGGTCAAGGTGTTGGTGTGGTTTTAGTATCTCCTCGTGATGCACGCTTTGAATTCTCAAACCGATTAGAGTATGATTGCACCAATAACCAAGCCGAATATGAAGCATTGTTGTTCGGTTTAGAGATGTTGGAGTGCATGGGGGTTAAGCATGTAGAGGTTTTCGTTGATTCATTGTTAGTATTGCAACAAATTTTTGAAAATTTTCAATGCTTAGACGGATCATTAAGTACCATCTTAGATAAGTGGCTAGACATCATTAGAAGAATGAATGAATTCAACATACATCATGTGCCTAGGCTAGAAAACAGTGAGGCTAATGAGTTGGCTCAACAAGCATCGGGTTACAATGTTAATAAAGGTATATTTTCAGTCAATAAGAAACCGATGCTTGAGGTATTGGAGCTAGACCATTCGGATACTAACACATCAAACTGTGATGGTGCCGAATCGCTTGATTGGAGATCACCCATAATTTCATATATTCGTAGTCCAACCCAAAGTGTGGATAGAAAAGTTCGGCATGTAGTTTTCAAATATACTGTGATTGATGGTGACTTATACCGCCGAACGGAAGATGATTTACTATTGAAATATTTGGGTGAGAATGAAGCCAAAGTAGCAATGGGAGAAGTTCATGAGGGCATTTGTGGTACGCATCAATCGGCTCCGAAAATGAAATGGTTGCTAAGAAGAGCTGGGTTCTATTGGCCAACCATGATTGTCGATTGTTATAGTTACTACAAGGAGTGCGAAGAGTGCCAAAAATTTGGCAATGTTCAATTGGCGTCCGTTGCTATGATGAACCCTATTATAAAACCATGACCATTCCGAAGATGGGGATTGGATTTTATAGGACAAATATATACTCCGTCTTCGAAGGGACACCGCTTCGTGTTTGTAGCAACGGACTACTTCACCAAATGGACGGAAGCGGTGGCTCTCAAGAACCACAAAGAGGTAATTAAGTTCCTTACCGAGCATATTATTTATAGATTCGGTATAACGCAAACTTTGACTATCGACCAAGGTACTTCCTTTACGTCCGTTCATGTCAAAGAATTTGCCGAATTCTACGGGATTAAGATACTCAATTCATCTCCATATTATGCTCAGTCCAATGGTCAGGCCGAGTCTAGTAATAAAACGTTAATTAGAATCATTAAGAAAAAGATAGACGACCATCCCAAGAGGTGGCATGAAGTCTTATCAGAAGCTTTATGGGCTCATCAGATATCTAAGCACGGGTCAACTAAGGTAACACCTTATAAACTTGTGTATAGACAAGAGGCCGTTTTACCCATCGAGATAAATCTAGGATCTCTAAGATTAGCTAAACAAAATGATTTATTCACCGATGAGTATAGGACTCTAATGCTAGATAGTATCGATGAATCATCGATAAACGTTTGAATGCCTTGAAAGAAATTGAGAGAGACAAGGTTAGAGTTGCTAGAGCTTACAATAAGAAAGTGAAAGTCAAAACTTTTCAGGTGAGCGAATTGGTTTAGAAAACTATTTTGTCCGTAGGCTGAAGAAGCAACAAGTTCAGAAAATGGTCTTCTAGTTGAGAAGGGCCATACCGAATAGTAAAAGTCATTGTCGGAAATGCATACATAGTGAAAAATATGAGTGAAGAGTCATTGTCTAGGGCCCTTAATGGCCGATACTTAAAAAAATGTCACCCAAGTGTATGGCAAAAAGCTTAGAGGAAAAATGGCCGATATAAAGGATATTATCGCCAAGAATGGTGCAATGGCCGATGAGTTGAGAAAACCATCACCCTTAGGTGTTTTTTTGGTGCTTAGAATGCTTTATGGTGTAGAGACTTCACCAAAAAGCAGTGGGGCATATGTTGACATCCGAAAAATAGCCTCACCGGAGTGTTCAGTACAATGCCGGAGCATCCGGTAAGCCTTCTCGAGTTTTGGCACTTCGCCCACCGGAGTATCCGGCACTGTGCCGGACTGTCTGGTAGGCCTTTTCAGGTTTGGGCACTCGGCCCACCAGAGTGTCTGGCACTTTGCCGAATTATCCGATAAGCCCTCTCAGTTTCAGTGATTTGTACACCGGAGTGTCCGGCACAGCGTCGGAGTGGCCGATAGGCCTTCTCAGGTCCTCCGGATTTACACGACGGATCCTCCGACATTATACCAGAGACTCCGATAGTGTCGATTTAGAAAAGTTTTTAGTAGATCAATTCCAAATTCATTTCTAACTTAAGAGATCCATTGCCCTACGGGATAAGACTATCCCACCTCTATAAAACAGAGGCCCATGGCCGGTTGAGGGGTATCCCAATCGATCAAACCATTTGCATTTATATTTTGCACTTCTCTAACCCTAATCCTCTCACTCGACCTCTGTTTTGCTGTTCTTCCTTCATTCTGGCGACGTTTGAGGACAATCTGGCTGGTCTGACCGAGCCCGAATCAACCCTAGGATGATCCTCCTCTGACGGGGTCCCTCCCGAGGCGGAATTTTCTAGATGCTGCCCAAACCCGACGTTATAGAAGCACCGGCGTTCCCGCACACAAACGTGCGAGCGGTGTGTTGGCCTAGACTCGATGCGGCGTCAACAGAACTTAATTTTAATCAAACCTTAAATGATTATTTGGTAGAGATTATGAGACTGCTTTTTTAGAATGATTATCACAACTTATATTATAATCTCTACCAAACACTTAAAACTCATAGTAAGTGATTATATCCATAATCACCTATAATCACTTTTACATTTGGTACTAGCATCCATAAGCTATAAATTGTAGCTTTTTTTCAACCAATTATCCCTTCCCACCACCTATAATACATACTAGATAAGTTGTTCTACCAAACACTTTTGACATAAAAAAACATATTATGAGGAAATGTTGGATAAGTGATTTTCATGAATAATCCAAAGTATAAGTATTTTTTTTGGAAAATCATAATCCTACCAAACCGGCCTAAGACATACAAAAATACTTCATGGCAGAAAAAGTAAAAACAAAAACAAAAGCACTGAATCGATTAAGCAAGTAGCCACCACTTATGTTCTGTTTGGTAGGGATTATGAGTATTCTAAAAATAGTTTATATTTTTGGATTATTCAAGAAATCACTTATCTAGCTTATCTACATGATATGTTTCTTATGTCAAAATTGTTTGGTAAAACAACTTATTCATTATGGATTATAGATAGTGGAAAGGGATAGGTGGTAAAAAGCTTTCTTTGTAGCTTGTGGGTGTTATTACAAAATGTAAAGGTGAATATAGGTGATTATGGTTTATGGGTTTTAAGTGTTCGGTAGAGATTATAAATTAATCTACTCTAGGTCGTGTTTGGGGGAGGGGAGCTAAGGCTTCTTTGCATTTCCCAGAATTGACGTTTGGAAAAGCAAATCTCGTTTTCCCCCCAAGCCAAGTTTTGTAGAAGCGAAGCTCACCTGTTTGGCGTCTCAGCTTTTGCAGAGCAGGCGAGGAAGCATACCTAGAGAGCTTGAGGCGCTATACCTGGCCAGCTGGGCTGGACCAAACGGGCCGGCCCAAGGCTCGGCTGTTTTGGCTAGCACGGGCATGGCTCGGCCCGATGGCCAGACGGGCCGTGGTGGGGCCTGGCTGCAGGCCTGTTGGCCCGGCACGGGCATGGCTCGTTTAAGCCACCCAGTCAGGCCCGATACTGGGCCTATGTAGCCCGTTTGGCCCGACACGGCCCGCTTGGCCCGTTTACCATTTTCTGAAATTTTTTATTAAAAATATATGTAACTTGACCTATTTATGTTTAAAATTATAATTTTTAGCATTATATAATTAATTTTCAGTAATTTTTCAATTTTTTTATTTTTTCTTCGTGGGCTCCTTGCCGGCCCGACCCGACACGGCCTGATGGGCTTGAGGGCACAGCCCGGCCAGTGAAAAGTCAATCGGGCCATGCTAGGGCCTGGCTAGTCGGCCCGTAGGCCGGCACAGCACGGCCGATCATCTAGCCAAGTCATGCCAGGCCGCCTCAGAGCCGGCCCGAGCCCAGCCGGGTCTGTACCATGCAGGCTCGGCCTGGCCCATTTGCCAGGTATATGAGGCGCTAGATCTCGCGGTGCAAACACCTCCACGCTCCTCCTCCAGCCAGAGTGAAGTGGGCAGACCCGCAAGCCCGTTGGCCGGAAGCTCCTCGAGCACGGCTGCGGGGTCCTCGTCGTGGCGACGGTGTGGTCCCTGTGTGTGGCCGCAGCACAGGCTCCTCCCTTTTGGTAGCTGCTGTGCGGAGGTGCAGGTCAACTAGGGCTAGCAGCACGAGCAGGGGCATGAGTGAGCGCGGCTGGGCATGCAGGGGCGGGGATGAGGGGCAGGGATGAGCACGGCGGGGCGAGCGGCTCAGGTGCGGTGTGGGCGAGTGCATTGGGCGAGGGGGATGGTCGAGGTTGGATAGGACAAGGATGTGGGCAAGTGGCGCTGAGGACGGATGGAGAAAAAGCTCGGGAAGCGACGCCAAGGTTGCTTCTCGCTTTTAGTTGATTCGTTGGCTTTTTTCGCTTCTCTAGTTTGCAGAAACGACGCCGTTTGGGGTAGCTTTCTCCACTTTTCGTGTTTTGTAAACGCAGAAGCTTGAGGAAGCTTTCCCAAATAGATGTATAATCAGTTGTAAAAATAGTCCCATATTCTACCAAACGGAGCTTTAATTTTGTCTCTCCTCAAGAAGCACTGAATATTAAGAAAGTATATTTCGAAGAAAAGGTAGCAGCCTATTACGCAGTGACCAATGTAATAGGAAGAAATCATTTCGTAGACCAAAAGCATTTAGTGAAATTGATGGTCAAAATGTTTTAAAAAGTCGCTACAGGCTAGATAATGAATACTTCTCCATATAATTATAAGGGGCGCCACCAATCGTTTGTTCAGAAACGAGTACCATTTCAGCCAAAAGCATTGAAGAATAAGGAACTCAATCAGAGTATTTCTACTTATTAATCAATTGGAAATGCTGAAAACTTTTCAACCAAAACTTAGAAGGCAGAGATTGCACAACAGTCATAGCAAAGAGCACATGGACCAGCATCCTAACATTCATCGGCGGAACAAAAACCTCAGCAGATGTGGCATCCATGTCTGTTTAGCCTGCCAAAGAGTATTCCTGCTCATGATCCTCCACATTGCCCAAATCCTAACAGAAAGAAAAGAAAATATGGTTAATTGCAAGATTAAACAACCCTCCTAACTAAGCCAAGTCCTTGAGGTTGCGAACTGATTCAACAAGCACTACATTTGGTTAATTGCAAGATGTAGGTGCTTCAGCACCACAATTAGCAAAAGTGTTTCAATATACAGTGCGTGACTCGGGCGGCAGTGAACTCGGCCAAGAAGGAAAAAGGCCTCATCTTTTGACGCACTTTGGGTCGACAGGGCCTCGCGAGGTGACGGAGAGCCCATCTTCGAGCGCTGCCAGGGACTGCTTTTTCAAAATGGACGGGGAAGAGACGGGGATGAGATGTTTGTTTTTCTCTTCCCTGACTTCACTTTTCTTCTTCTTGCAAAAGCACTACTAATTGTTTTTAGGTCATATTCGGTTCTCTTGGATTGACAAGGATTAGAGAAGGAATGGGGAGGATTAAATCTTGATCTAGTTTATGCGGGAATGAATCCTCCTCGATCTCAGTGTTCCAACCCTAACCTAGGAATAACTGAACGCCCCCTTAATGTTTTAGGCGGGTACAGTAGGTGGTTTCAAATGGAGGATGCTCTAATGCTGTCAATGTTATGTCCAATTGTTCGAGATTTTTATTAAATTCTATTCAAATTTTAAAAATTGATCAAAATGGAATCTTTAATCAAACTCTATGTAACTTTAATTATTCAGATGTTCAAGTTCGATTAGTTTAAAATTTGTTATAATGACACCTGTTAAAACAATCGTACAATAACAATATCTGGCTTGAACTATGTTTTGAGGGCATGTTCACTGCAGCTAGCTGCGGCTGCAGAAGTTTGGTTAAAATTTACTGTTGCTACACTGGTAACAGCGGTAGCCGTCCTAGCTGTAAGCTGCAGCGAACAAGCCCTGAGTCTTCTTAGCAATCCTTCAAAATATATATATATATATATATATATATATATAGTGTAAGTAATTTTGTAGCTGGCTACGGTTCGTAGCCAGGCCGTTTTGTGGTGATTTAGATGCAACGGGAGTATAGCATGGAATGAATTGGTAGATGAGTATAGCATAAGAGATAATCCTGCAGTGGACGGTCTTTGGAAGCAGCGGGAGTTATGGATTTCAGTATATTTTAAACAGCATTATTGTGGGCGGATGACTTCGACGCAAAGAAGTGAAAGTGTTAATAAGATGGTGAAATCTAGTGGCTTCGGAGACCATATGACGTCGATAAATAAATTTGCAAGAAAGCTGCTTCAAGTTATTCAGCACACAAATCATACTACTGCTGGGGAAACGCACTGGTCAGAAGTAAGAAATAGATGATGTACAGTTAATAATATGTGTTTTAAATATTTCATATTGAGTACATTTTTGACACTATAAAGTTATTAAATACTGGACAAGCAAAAATCATCACGGCCACATTGCAATCCTTTGACATACAGCTAAGTCGAATTTATACAAGGGCAGTGTACAAGAAGTATAAAGAAACATATATGAAGAGTACCGCATTTCACATCGATGTTGACAAGAATTTTGAAAACGGATACCTAGTAACCCACAGTAATCAATCTAGGAAATATGCTTGGTACAGACACTCATTTAGAGTCATCGCCAATGATAATGATGGAATATTTGAGTGTGAATGTCGCGCATGGGAGCATACAGGTATGCAATATTTTGTCACATATGTTAACTTTATATAAGTTATTAAATTTGTATAGACTAGGTGCACCAATGAACTGATGAACTATGTAATTATACAGGATTGTTTTGCGAGCATCTAATTAGAGCTTTTACACATATTCAAATAAAAAAGGTGCCAGCACAATACATTTTGAAGAGGTATACAAGAGATGCAAAATGCCAACTTATGTGGGATAGGCATGACATAGTCACTGTGGGGCCTGATTGCACGATAGAGCAATATATATATATATATATATATATATATATATATATATATATATGGCAGATTTTAAAATAGACATAAATGAAAATGGATCGTTCATTTACACTAATCTCAAGGTTTAAATTGTTTTTTTACCTCTTACTTCCTCTATTATTTAATTGTTGTCGCCGTTGACTTTCAAATTCAACTTTTACTATACGTCTTATTCAAAAAAGTTTGACGAAAATTGTCGGGATTATGTATCCCGGGTACCTGTGGTCCCGGTCGGTCCCAAAGCCCAGCTACGATCTACGGCCCATCGATCCGAAGGTCCAACCAGAATTTGCGAACAACTTCACCACGCCAAGTGCCGAAGTGCTGATCCGACCGCCCGAGAGTCGAGATCACCCGAAGACAGCATCTGGCCCTCGAGGGTTAGATTCGCCCGAAGTCTTGATCCAATCACCCGAGGGTTGGGGTCACTCGAAGACAAGGTCTGGCCTATTAAGGGTTAGATTCGATCGAAGACCTGATCCGACCGCTCGAGGGTTAGATTCGCCCGAAGACGCAGCCTGGCCATCCGAGGGTCAGGGCCGCACGACGACAAAACCTAGCCGCCCGAAGAGCCGAGCAACCGCCTCACGCGTCTGACCCCCAAGGGTCGGGCACTGCCTCAACGACCAGCACCCGGCAAGTGCAGAAGATTTCTGACACTATATAGCAGGAGGTAAAGCAAGCGGTAAAGCTACCTTTATCCCCACGAGTTGGACAAAGGAGGGAGACAAGGACACCGATAAGATGAGCTGGTGCCAGAAGATCGTCAGGTGCTAAAAGACCATCAAAGAATAAACCTCAAGATGCTCGTGGCCCCACCTGTCAGAGGGCTGTCTGGTTTCGTTGGCTCCAAATCTTTGTAACCCGGTCCATCTTTATAAGGGCGCGTCGGGGACCCCCTCAAGACAAATTAGAACACACCAACCACAGAGGTGCACTAGGATTCTTGCTCGAGCAGGAGCTCTTCCGACATTGTAACTCTCTCTCAATTACACATGAAACCACCCACTCGATCCTGAACGTAGCGAATTACACCTCCGTGGTGGCCCGAACCAGGCTAAGTCCCTGTTTGTTTGAGCTGGAGTTTTTGATCTTTTAGAAACGCTGGCTGCTGGCTAGCTGAAAAGATGGCTGGTAAAATTTAGATATTGACTTTTTTGCACACCAAAAGATGGAAAAGAAGCTGATGTGTACGTGGTTCCTGATCTTTTGTCAGGTCGTGGTAACTCTCGATTTGGTGGAGATGCGACACACAATCGATCCGGCCTCAAATCAACACGATTTGAACCCCGCAATCGCAGCACCACTTCTTCTCTGATTATCAACCATGCGCACACGATTGACCTCACCAAGAAGGTTAATCCCAGCCTGCGAATCAAAAACACAAGCAAGAACAAAGAAGAACGCAACTCAATTGCGAAATCTGAATTCAATCACGAAGTTGAAAAACCAACAAACTATCAAACGACAAAACTGTTTGATAACAGATGAAAACTAAGCAAAACCTAACCCTAATGACGGTGACTACTACTTATATAGAGTTTAGGACAACTTTAGTGCAACCCTAACACAAATGGACCTTAAAAGACACACATCCCAAAGGCCAAAAGATAGTGTCGCAGCACTCGGGGCAGTTTCTAGACGTCATCTTGTTTTAATGATTTCTGCTATTTCTGGTCGAATTTGGAGATGAGACTGGTACCGTTGTAAAGGTTATCTTCTTAGCTTTCCAACCATATCTAGAACATCTAAAACGGATCCCGTATGCGATCTGGGCGACCGTTTTAGTGTGGACTGCTCCTTTAACCCGAGGGCAACTCGATTTCGAGTTTGACTGAATCTCCTCCGGGGTTCAACGTGCTTTGCTGGTCTTGAGCATCTCCAAGTTCTTTTTCATGCTTCCTTTGACTCTCTCCATGGTTTCTAATCATGATAAAATTATTAAGTAGTAATTTGTTCTCAAAGGAAGGAAAACTTGTAAATAGGAATGAGCTCACCTCTAAATTTAATTATCGTGCACGAGGTCTTGTGATTGGACCATCTATAGTAGGTAGAGGAGCATTGTGCATATCTAATGATGAGATGTCCTCATCATCCTCCCCCTCTTGAATCAGGATCGTCCGTGACTTAAGCTCATCTTCTTCTCACATGTATGGCTTCAAATCTACAATGTTGAATGTAGGACTAATTCCGAACTCGGGAGGTAACTCAAGTCTATATATATTATCATTAATCTTTTCAAGTACCTTAAAAGGGCCAGCAGCTCTAGGCATCAATTTAGATTTTCTTAGTTTCGGAAATCTATCTTTTCTCAAGTGCAACCAAACCAAATCACCCGGTACAAATTTAACTTCATATCTACCTTTACTACCAGCAATTTTGTACTTTCATTCATCTTTTCAATGTTTTGTTTAATCGTTGCATGCATCTTGAGAATAAAATCATCATGTGCCTTAGCATCATTAAGAACTCTTTCGTTAGAAAGCAAGGGCAAAAGATCAATCGGAGCACGAGGGTTAAAGCCATATACTACCTTAAATGGACTTATCTTAGTGGTGGAGAGTTCCGCCCGGTTGTATGCAAACTCCACATAGGCAGACATTCTTCCCACATCTTCAAGTTTTTCTTTAAAATAGCACGTAGTATTATAGACAATGTATGGTTCACTACCTCGGTATGTCCATCTGTTTGTGGGTGACATGTAGTTGAAAACAGTAAGTTTGTTCCCAACTTATTCCATAAAGTGCGCCAAAAGTGACTCAAAAATTTGGCATCACGATCTGAAACAATAGTAGAAGGCATACCATGCAAATGAACAATTTCTCTAAAGAATAGATCAATAATATGTGTAGTATCATAGGTCTTATGACATGGTATAAAATGTGCTACCTTAGAAAAGTGATCGACTACCACAAAAATACTCTCTCCCCCCCTTTTAGTCCTAGGCAATCCCAAAATAAAATCCATGGAAATATCGACCCAAGAAATAGAAGGGACGGAAAGAGGCATGTACAAACCATGTGGGTTTAGTCGTGACTTAGCTTTTTATATGTAGTGCAGCATGCGACGAAGCGTTCAACATCGCATCTCATCTTTGGCCAAAAGAAATGTGTGGCCAAAACATCTTCCGTCTTCTTCCCTCCCAAGTGTCCCATCAATCCTCCTCCTTGCGCCTCCTGTAACAACAAAAGACGAATGGATCCAACTGGAACGCAAAGGCGGTTAGCTTTAAAAAGGAAGCCATCATTAAGCACAAATTTGTTCGTCTTACCTTCACGACAATGTAGCAACACATCTTTAAAGTCAGCATCTAACACATATTATTGCTTAATTGTTTCTAGTCTAAAAATTCGACAGTCAAGTTGGGATAGCATAGCATATCGTCTAGACAAAGCATTGGCAATCACATTATCCTTCCCTTTCGTATGTTTAATGATGTAAGGAAAGGATTCAATAAATTCAATCCACTTAGCATGTCTACGGTTCAAGTTATTTTGGCTACGAATATGCTTAAGTGACTCATGATCGGAATGAATGACAAATTCTTTAGGCCACAAGTAATGTTGCCACATTTCTAATCATCGTACAAGAGCATACAATTCCTTATCATACGTGGAGTAATTAAGAGCAGGGCCATTCAACTTTTCACTAAAATAAGCAATGGATTTTCTTTTTTGCATTAACACACCACCAATGCCAATCCACTAGCATCACATTCAAGTTCGAAATTCTTATCAAAATTTGGAAGTTGGAGCAGCGGTGCATGTGTAAGTTTGTCCTTCAAAGTGGCGAAAGACTCCTCTTGTGTGTGGCCCCAATGAAATGCAATGCCCTTCTTTATCAACTCATTCGTTGGAGCGGCAATGGTGTTGAAATCTTTGTACAAAACGGCGATAAAATCCGGCAAGTCCAAGAAAACTCTGCACTTGTGAAACCGTTGTGGGCGTGGGCCAACTCTTGATCACCTTTATTTTGGCTTCATCAACTTCAATTCCCTGTGGAGTAACAACATAGACAAGAAAAGAGACTCGATCCGTGCAAAAGGTGCACTTCTCAAGGTTACCAAACAAACGTGCATCTCTCAAAGCATCAAAAATAGCACGCAAGTGAGATAAATGTTCATTCATTGACTTGCTTTAAATCAAGATATCATCAAAGTAAACCATCACAAATTTTCTATTGAAAGAACGTAAGACCTCGTTCATCAAACGCACAAAAGTACTAGGTGCATTAATCAATCCAAAAGGCATTACTAATCACTCATACAATCTGAACTTAGTCTTAAAAGTAGTTTTCCATTTATCGTCCAATTTCATTCTTATTTGGTGGTATCTACTTTGCAAGTCAATTTTAGAGATGACTATAGAACCACATAATTCATCAAGCATGTTGTCTAACCTAGGAATAGGATGACTATATCTAATGGTGATATTGTTAATGGCCCTACAATCAACACACATTCGCCAAGAACCATTTTTCTTTGGAACCAAAAGAACAGGAACGGCACAAGGACTAAAGCTCTCACGTACATACCCGCGGTCCAAAAGGTCTTGAACTTGTCGCTGAATTTCTTTAGTCTCCTCAGGGTTGGTTCTGTAGGCGACGCGGTGTGGCAAGCTCGCTCCAGGAATCAAACCAATCTGGTGCTCAATCTCTCGAATAAGTGGCAGTCCTGGAGGTATCTCGTGTGAGAAGACGTCATGATACTCCTGCAAAAGGTTGACAACAAGAGAAGACAAAGAAGAAGCAAGGTCCTCAAGTGAAAACAACGCTTCTTTGCATACCAAAGCATAACATGAAGCATTTTCATCATAAATTTTAGCAAGGTCAGATTTTGTTGCAAGCATTGCAAGACTTTTCAATTTTATTGCTTGCTGATTTTCAGGTGTAGAGGATGTTCTTTCTTCTCATTAGCAATTCTATCCCTAGCAGCTTGTACAATTTCAGCAGGGGTCAAAAAGTAGTAAAGTAATTTTCTTTCCTTTATGCGTGAAGGTATATTTATTACTTTTATCATAGTGGATAGCATCATTATCATGTTCCCATAGACGACTCAATAACAATGAACAAGCTTGTATAGGTACAACATCATAATCTACAGAATCAACATAGATGCCAATGGAGAAAGGGACTCGACAAGTTTTTGTTACCTTTGCCTTACCAAAGTCGTTTAACCACTGGATATGATAATGTGGATGTGGCTTTGTGGGCAAGTCAAGCTTAGTGATCAAATCAGTATTCACTAAGTTGTTGCACCTCCCGCCATCAATGATCACGCGTGCACGCTGGTTCTTGATCACAAAGTAAATCTGAAACAGATTATGGCGTTGAATCTTATCAAGGTGTACCTGTGCAAAGAGTGCTTGTTGGACAATGATGGTCCTGTAGGCCAAAGTATCATCACCACCAAATATTTGGCCATCATCATCGTCATGAATCTTGTCATCGGATTCTTCATCCTTTATATCCGAAGTGTTTATGTATCATCCATCTTCAGTAGCAACGTATGCCCACTGACTTGGGCAATCTTGCTGCATATAACCCATGCCATGGCATCTATGGCACTTGACGTTGGAGGAGTGTCCTGTGGAGGTACTGGAGGATGTATTCTTGTTGGATACCTGCAAAGAAGGCTTACTTGAATCTAAATATTGCACCGAAGGGGTTGGTTTCAGAGCTGTTGCAGTGTTGGAGGTGGTGGAAGGCCTCCTACTCGACGATGGTGGTGTACGTGTGGTCGAAGTAGAAGGAAACGTCGATCGTGGAGTGTATGTACAGCTGCTGTTCTAGAGTTCTCGTCCCTGCAATTTTTTCTGCAAGCACAACAAGGTGCAATAGCTGCTTGACAGAATCATAATCTTTACAATCAATTATGTCCTGAATTTCACGACAAAAATGACAGATAGTATTCTTAAAGTCCTCTTCTATCCCACAATGCATCATACCCTTTTGCAACTTAGCAAAATATTTTTAAACAGATTTATCATGTTGTTTTAAGCGTTGCAATTTTTTCGCAAATCTCTTTGATAGGAAGGAGGAACAAAATGGTTATACATAGCATCTTTCAATCTGTCCCAACTATCAGGTTGTAGATGCGCTTTGCAAAGATTAGTTCACCATAGTAAAGCAAAATCTCGAAACTCACTAGTAGCTTGTCTAACTCTATGTTGTTCAGGAACTAAGTGAGATGTAAATTTTTACTCTACAACCATCTCCCAATCAAGATAAGCCTCAGCATCATAATTACTAGAAAAAGGTGGGATGGTAAACTTAATCTTAACGAAAGGTTCGTAAAGAGCTCAATGTTCATTACCTCTCATACCTTGACAGTTACTGTGTTGACGATCGCGCTGTCTATTTTATTATTCTCTATCATTGTCAATGTCATACTCAGAATTGTTCTCGTTATTAACTTTGTCCTCCTCTTTCTCTCTTTGTTGTGGTCGACGTCTCTCAAAGGTTGTCATACGAGTTGAGAGATGCTGTAATTCCTAGTTCATTGTTCGAAAGTGCATATCTATGGTATTGAATTGCTCGGTCATACTCTGATCGAACTTAGCAAGAGTGTCAGCAAGTTAATTTTGACTAACAATGTAACAGAAGTCGTTCGGGGAGTTGGCAGCATCACAAGGTGCACTCTTATCACTTGCGGGCTTACCTTTACTGCCATGGTTAGAAAGCAACAAAGAAGCAAAGCAAGATATTATCCCTACACTACGGTGGTGTGGGTTCTGTGATGGCAGATCTGCAAAGAGAAACGACTTAACAAGTTCTTACATGGTTCTTAGCAATGCAAGGCAAAGGATGGTATAACCGGTGGCAGGAGAGAACAAAGAGTCGTAATTCCACAATTGCAGGATCAAATACAATGCTGATCTGAGGTGGATATGTGGAGTTTAGATAGCTGAAATAATGATTAGTGGAACACAGTTCTATAACAGATGATAATATTGAATAAGTGTTCTAAGTATTATGTTCTAGTTGCTGGCCTCAATCTTATAAAAAAATCCAAATGTTACAAGAATACAAATAAATATATCAAAGGGCAGCAACAACACAAACAATAAGGCTCTAGAAATTAGTAAACTGTTCAGAACTTGAAAATTCAGCAAAGATTAATTCTCGACTTCTTGATCTTAAATTTTTTTTTATTTTTCTAATATTTTTCACTGAACCAAAAGCACAAAAGATGGTACATGATCAAATTTCAAATCAATATGATGAAAGATGTGGCCTGGAGAAAATCTTGAATTTCTGTTAAATCTATGTTGAAACTTGGGAGCACAAAAACAAAAACTTCTTACCTGAATTTGTTTGAACTAAGATCGTTAGAGGATGGAAAATTTTCTGTAAATATCCGAAAAGTATTTATATGTCTAATTTAGAGTCCAGAATCAAAAGTTATAACTAATTTAATGATGGATCTCTGAATCAGATTTTTTGAAAGGCTGAAAACAGATTCGAATTTTAAATTGGATGCGAATTTTATACACATATTTGTGGATGATTGAGCAGCGAATAAATATGGAGAGGTGGATCTATGAAGGGTGGATCTAATTGTGATCGAAATATGGGGTGGGTGAGTGAGATAAAATTTCAATCCAAAAGAAACAATTAATAGATGTGACACGATAACAGATCTGAACACGATGTGGATGAACGATGAAAGAAAACTCCTAGATACAAAAAAATCACAAAATCCAGCAACCAAAACACAAAATAAGAACACAAACTCAACACTACAGACTCTGAAATAAAACTATGCAAGGGGCTAAACACGACTGAGACAGGGAACATCTAATGATTTACTAAATTTTTTTTGTTGCGTTTTTTTCTGTGGACAATAGGATGAATATAAAATTAATAAGGATAAATGTGAATCTGACGGTATACCTGAAGCTTTGATTACCACTTGATGTGTACGTGGTTCTCGATCTTCCGTCAAGTCTTGGTAACTTGATTTGGTGGAGATGCAACCCGTAATCGCAGAACTATTTCTCCTCTGGTTATCAACCATGCGCACACGATTGACCTCGACAAAAAGGCTAATCCCAGCCTGCGAATCGAAGAACCTAAGCAAGAACAAGGAAGAACGCAACTCAATTGCGAAATCTGAATTCAATCATGAAGTTGAAAAATCAACAAACTGTCAAACCTAACCCTAATGATGGTGACTACTACTTATATAGAGTTTAGGATGACCTTAAGACAACCCTAACACAAATGGACCTTAAAAGATATACGGTCCAAAGGCCAAAAGGTAGTGTCGCAGCACCTGAGACAGTTTCTGGACGTCATCTTATTTTAATGATTTCTACTGTTTCTTGTCAAATTCGGAGATAACACTAGTTCTGTTGAAAAGGTTATCTTCTTATCTTTCCAACCATATCTAAAACGTCCAAAACAGATCCCATATGCGACCTGGGCGGCCGTTTTAGTGTTGACTGCTTCTGGAACCCGAGGGCAACTCGACTCCGAGTTGGACTGAATCTCCTCCAGGGTTCAACGTGCTTCGCTGTTCTTGAGCATCTACAAGTTTTTCTTCATGCTTTCTTTGACCCTCTCCAAAGTTTCTAATTATGATAAAATTATTAAGTAGTAATCTATTCTCATAGGAAGAAAGACATGTAATTAGAAATGAGCTCACCTCTAAATTCAATTGTCGTGCATGAGCTCTTATGATTGGATCATCTATAGTAAGTGGAGTAGCGTTGTGTATATCCAATGATGGGATGTCCTCATCAGCAGCTCTTAGTGAGCTTTTTAGCTTTTAGTTCATTTGTTCAAAAGCTAACTTTTGAGCGTTCCAAAAGCGAGCTTTTCAGAACCTTATTTGTTTCAGCTTCTCAATTTTCAGAAGCTGAAACAAAGAGGCCTTAAATCCTTGAGTCTTCCATAGACTAGACCATATCGGTAGGAAGAGCGCACAGATCCCTCTCCGTCTACGTAAATCGGTACTTGTCCAGTGAATAAAACATCGACAGTTGGCGTGCCAGGAAGAGAGGTCTTGTCGTGCGATTCACTTCGTCGCCGATGGCTTTGATCTTCGCCACGGTGGGGAGTCTTCGATCTCTCACCTCCGTTTCAGGAGCTTCATGGTTGTCATCGCTCAAGATGGCCGATCGTAGCGCATCTCCATCTTCACCGCTGACCAGGTCTTCCGCTTCGAGAGCTTGGATTTTGTCGCCGACCAAAACATCACCGCACTCGTGTGACACTGGGTATCCGAGCTCGCGCGACTCTTCTTCGACGCGATCCTACTGGATCTTCGAGCTCACTACGCACAAGAAAGCTAAGTCACCTCACTTTAACTATGGAGCATCTAGCTCCAGCGTGCCTCACCCTCCCGCTTCTTCCTAGTCTTTCCTCTACTGGACTTGCTGCCAGCCGTTCGTGCAAGTTCGGTGGTGGTGCCTGGGGCACTACACTCACAACCCTCCTGACCAGCTGCTTGGTCCTGAGCTGGTGCCGCTCAGTGAGAGTTAAGACTAACACCCCACCGTGTGTCTCGACTTGCACTGACCAGCCCGAGCAGGCGTGGCTCCGGTTGTGCCGCTCGCGAGGGCCGGTCTTAAGCTGGTGCAGCTCTCGCTGTGCCGCTCGCGGCGGACTCTGGCAAGCTGTTTAATCCTCGGCTGCGAAAGCAGTGTCGCGGACCTGTTCTCGAGTAGTTCCGTTTGTCACTCGCTGTCCTGTGTGGGTCCGATCTAGTCTTTCTCTGCGGAGTCGAGATATTTCTGCTTCTATTTTGAAATAAATAGTATTAATTCTCTTCTTGTGGTGGCAGCAACACGCGGTAGCAGCAGTTCATCGAGTTTACTGCAGCAGCCACTACATAATGGTGCTTCTTCCCGACGTCGTGATGAAGAATGTCAGCGATCTTCATCCCATATACGGTGTTGCCTGACACCGCAGGATGAGAACCCGCACCACTGCCCCCCAACTGGGCACACGACCATAATGTGTCCATCGTAGGCGCACCGGCACAATGACCCGCGGAGCTCCAACTGCCCCTGCTTGGTTCTGACCCGTGGTGCGTTCGACTCTCCGCGCGTGGTTCAGACCCGCGGAGCTCCTACTGTCCGCGCTTATTTCCGGCCCGCGGCGCATTCGCCTTCCCACGTGTGGTTCTGACCCGCGGAGCTCCTACCGTCCACGTTTGGTTCCGGCCTGCGGCGCATTTGCCTCTCCGCTCGTGATTCCGACCCGCGGAACTCCTACCGTCCGCGCTTGATTTTGAGCAGCGGTGTCTCCAATTGTTGAGGGCCTGCCCCGACTCGATGTCGACCATGAGGCCTAAGTTCTCAACTGCAGCAACAATAAACAGCTAAGTCGTCTTCTTTTCCGCGAATCTTTCCTTTTCTATTTTGTCGGCTTTGGCACAACAGGCACGTTCTGGTCCTGATTGCCACCTTGCCTCGTCACTCTGCAAGGAGTCAGATGACGGTGCCACATTTTCATGCGAAATTACCCAACGTCGATCAAAACATTGCCTCTACCGTGCACCAGTCGATGGCTAACGCCTCTCAAACCTCTCGAAAGTCTGCCCTGAGTTCTAAAGCTACAGCCGATCCACTACGATGGAATGCGCTGAGAGCTCGGTCGAAGTAGTCATTGGGCAAGAGTAGCAACTTCGTTGCCGCGGGGGGATAGTACGAAGGTTCAGTCTGTTCTCACAAAGTCCTCCGAGCTCGACCGACTCGCCCTCGCACTTGTATACGTGGTCGGACGCTAGTCTGTGCCTATCGAACCTCTCGAAGGTCCGCCCTGGGTTCTAGACCATGACTGACTCACCACTCATATACATTCCATGGACACTTGGTCGAGAGGATAACCTCGCGAAACAGATCCTTCTCCACGACACCCAAACATCGTTGGAGCCTTTTCTATGGAATGCGACAAATTCTTGCCGGCTCACGAGCTCCTTTGTGGTAGGCAGCTGAGATCTTATTGCAGGATCACAATGATATGCTCCTCAGTGAAAGGGTTCCGACCCTACGGTCCGGCTACCGAAAAGCCCGACTCCGGTCGGCCGAACACCCGAGGACATGCTCCTCAGCGAAAGGGTTCCGACCCTACAGTCCAGCTACCGAAAAGCCTGAGAACATGCTCCTCAGTGAAAAGGTTCTGACCCTAGGATCAAGCTACCGAGAAGCCCGACTCCTCTTCTCGACTCTGGTCGGCCAAATGCCCGAGGACATGCTCTGCAGTGAAAGGGTTCCGACCCTACGCTCCAATTACCAAAAAGCCTGACTCCTCTTCCTTACTCCGGTCGGCCGAATGCCCAGGAACATGCTCCCATCGAAACGATTCCGACCCTGCGAATCGGCTATCTCAAAGCTAAAATGACGTCTCTGACCCAAGGGCTCGGATCTCACCGTCACTCTCCGAAGATATCTTAAGACCCTCCGACCAACCCTCCAGATCGCCCAGGGGCTCGAGGGCTACGCCCTACGGGCATAATCGCGTGCACTCGTAGGATTTAATTCTCGAAGAACAACAACAAGACCCCCGACCGACCCTTCGGATCGACCGGAGGCTCAAGGGCTATGCCCTACGGGCGCGCTGGCGCGCACCTGCAAGATCGACTGTTCAAGACCAACTTCGAAGACCACAATGATTCAACCCCGCACCGCCTCAACAGGATTGTAAACGGTGCAGAGATCGGAGGCTACTGTCAGGATTATGTATGTCGAGTACCTGTAGCCTCGGCTCAGTCCGAAGGCCCAGCAACATCTATGGCCTATCGATCTGAAGGCCCAACCAGAATTTGCGAACGACTTCACCACATCAAGTCTTGAAGTTCTGATCTGACCGCCTGAGGGTCGAGATCACCCGAAGTCCTGATCCGATCGCCAGAGGGTCGGGATCACTTGAAGACAAGGTCTCCAAATGGTTAGATTTGCTCGAAGACTTGATCCAACCGCTCGAGAGTCAGATCCGCCCGAAGACGCAGCCCGCCCATCCGAGGGTCAGGGCTGCACGACAATAAAACAAGGTCGCCGAAGAGCCGAGCAACCGCCTCACACGTCCAACCCCCAAGGGTCGAGCGCCGCCTCAACGACCAGCACCCGACAAGTGCAGAAGATTCCTAACACTGTACATCAAAAGGTAAAGCAAGCGGTAAAGCTACCTTTGTCCCCACGTGTTAGACAAAGGACAGAGACAAGGACACTGACAATATGAGCTGGTGCTAGAGGATCGTCAGATGCCAGAAGACCGTAAGAGAATAAACCTCAAGAAGCTCGCGGCCCCACCCATCAGGAGGCCGCCCAGTTTTATAGGCTCTAAGTTTTTGTAACCACGGTCCGTCTACTTTATAAGGGTGCGCTGAGGACCCCCTCAAGACAAATTAGAACACACCAACCACAGAGGTGCACTAGGATTCTTGCTCGAGCAAGAGCTCTTTTGACATTGTAACTCTCTCTCGATTACACACGAAACCACCCACTCGTTCTTGATGTAGATATTACACCTCCGTGGTGGTTTGAACTAGGCTAAATCTTTGAGTCTTTCGTAGACTAGACATATCGGTAGAAAGAGCGCACGATCCCTCTCCATCTACGTAATCAGTACTTGTCGGATGAACGAAACACCGACAAATATCATATTTTTTTTATAATTTATTTTGTTATTAAAATTATTTTAATCACACATTATAATTTTATATATTTGAATTGATTTTTTGAATAAAATGAATGATCAAAGTTGATGTTAAAAGTCAATAACGACAACACGGAGGAAGTAGGAGGTAAAAGTTTTAAATAATTATTAATTACTGAATAATTCAATTTGGAAAGTTATTAGTGAATTTTGGCTAGTGACAGTAATTAGGGGCATGTTTTTTTATATAAATCAACTGTTGAAATTAAATTCATCTCTTACTTCTTAGGAGGTAAAATAATATCACCTGGTTTATTTTAAAAAGACTCATATATATTGCCCCTTAGAGCTTTAGTTTAATTTTAAGTGAACTTTCATCATACGTAATCGACCATTGGCAGTCAGTCCTTTTGCATGAGGGTTCCTTTAAAACACAAAAAATGACAACAAATCAGTTTAATTTAAAAAAAAAAACGTAAAGAAGAGCTCAACATCTTAGCAACAAAAAAAAAAAGATTTTGTCCTCAGTCCATGAGGCTAACATCTGGTTGGCTAGGCACCGTCCCGGTGACCCGTCACATGTTGACAACGGAACAAAACATTTTTCAGATTCAACGCTCATCCGTACGTTCCAAAATTCAAAAATGACGTTTCGAAATTCAAAACATCTTTTCGGCCATTCTTATGCGACCGATGACATTTTTTTTCCTTACGACCGTGACATGCAACAAGCTACGTACAGCATCAACCACTAGCCACGAGCGGAGTGCCTCGCAGGACGGGAGACTCCGTTTTAAAATATAAGTATTTTTAAATTTAATTAAAGTTAAATTTTTATTATTTTAATTATTAATATTATATAATTATTAATATTTTGTTATATAAAAATATATTTTTTTAATTTATTATTAAATAAATTTTTATAAAAATTATATTTTTTATATTGAAAATTATATAATTTTTTAAATATTATTAATAAAAATTAAAAAAATTAACTTTATTTAAGTTTATAAATACTTATATTTTGAAACTGAGTTAGCAGCATTGTACGCATTCTCCATGGTCAGGAATCGCGGGCCATCACGCCACCGGCCCCCCGCGTTGTGTCTTCCTTCCGTTCCGCCGCGCCGGCTCTCTCCGTCCACGGCCCTCTAGAATCTCCCTCCGCTCCGGCCCTTGACCGGCCCGCTCCGCCGCGCCCGTGCGAGGCTAGGGTTTCCGTTGCCGCGGCGCCGGTGGGGGGGGGGGGGTGGGTTAGGGAGGGATGGCGCTGGAGCTGAGCCTGGTGGCGTCGCCCCCCGCGGGCGAGCTGGCGCCGCCGCCGCCCCCGCCCGGGAGGGAGCAGCAGGTGGCCGGCGTCGGCATCCTGCTGCAGATCTCCATGCTCGTGCTCTCCTTCGTGCTCGGCCACGTCCTCCGCCGCCACAGATTCTACTACCTTCCCGAGGCCAGTGCCTCGCTCCTCATCGGTACGTATCAGTGCGGGGGCATCCCGCCTTCATCTAACCTTGATTGAGCCAGAAACCCTACCTCTCGAACTGCTCGCCTGGACAGTGATCGGGACTGCGATGCTCAAATGGGCCAGTAGGTGGCGATGATTCGAGGGACTAATGTCTAGGGATGGGTAATTCTTGGGCTGTTCCGGGCTGAAATGATTCAGCATAATGGTTATGAACCGACAAACGCACATGCTAGAAAGATAAATTAAGCTGTTAGCAGTTGTATGTCTGAATTTTTTTTTTAGCATGCGGCCTTTTTAGGTTTCTGCACACAGAGAGAAGTGTCACTCCTAAAAACGGTCTAATTGATATGCTCATTGGTTCTCCAGTACGTTTCTTGTCAGGATGCTTAACAATACAAAAATACTTACCTGAGCAGTATATGTCAGTTTCCGTTGTGGTGAGTCAAGTACTTTCCTGTATCCCTCTGAACTCAGATACTTGGGGACAGTTCTCCAACTAACTTTACTTAGTGAACCAACTTTCGTATTCGGATGGCTCTTGAACACTAAACTTTTCTATTCAAACTCACTGTTCCTACTTGTGTCACCTAGTTATTTCTAACTTCTTCTATGATGTCCATTATCACACTTAGACCTCAAATTCATTTCTTTATGGCCTTAACATGGTACATAGTTTCCTATATGCCCTCGTATCAACAGCTGCACATTTTTTGGATACATACCCATTAGATAGGGCTATTGCATTCTGGCATTCATTTAAACACTGTAAGTCCCAAACTTTCACAAGATGAACTTCTGTAGTGTAGATTATATTTTCTGTATTTCATGGCGACTGTAAAAATTCAACCATTGTATCATGATTAGCTTTATTAAAGATTCCGGTAGGAAAATTAAAATTAAAGTGGTGACCATACCATGTTTAGTGATTAGTGTTATGGCTTTTCAGTTATGGTTTTGGTAATCCATGGAAAAACAATCAAGCTAAAAAAAAGAATATGTATTACTGTTCATTTGAAATACCAGCTACTATTCACTCACAGTTTGATCTTTGTCTGTATGGTTTGGCAACGGTTTGTTTCAAACCATCTTGTAAACCCTT
>BCLH01000025.1:469227-481275 GCA_001602315.1 Zoysia pacifica
TTGATGGGCATTATTTAACTATGGAACATTTATGCCTGAAAATGTAGGTCTTGTTGTTGGTGGCCTTGCTAATATTTCGAACACGGAGACAAACACTAGGTTCGTATTGAATTTGCAGTTTTATTTACTTTAGATATGTACAGTACCTGTTCGGTGTCTGCTGCAATATAAAATTTATAGATGCACAAACATAATCATGTTCCAAAAATGATATCATGTTCCTTTTGTTTTGCAGGACGTGGTTCAACTTCCATGAAGAATTCTTTTTCTTGTTCTTATTGCCCCCAATTATATTATATCCTTTGCACAACCTTTCTTTGGTCATTGTTGATTTTTGTAGTGGAAAACTGTTTATTACCTCTCCTATTGGTTACTATAAATCTTTATCATCCTTTAATCTTTTTGTATAAGAAATTTGGTTCCCTTGACTTTAATATACCCAATCTGGATTCAGCTTATCTCCGGTAAGTACTTTACAAGGGCTGCAATTTTTTTATTTAAACTACATTGTCTTTTAAAAAACTTACTTCATTTGCTTACAGAAACCATTCTTTGCAAACTTTGGGGCAATCGTAACTTTTGCCATTCTCGGAACATTCATCGCTTCTGTTGTAACAGGAGTTCTTGTGTAAGCAATTCATAATCTTTGTAATTGTTTTAATGGCCACCTAGGTGCTAGGCGGTGCTTAAGCACTTTGCTTTCTTTCAACTAAGATGATAATTAAACATTTCACTATTTTTTAATTAATTGTGTTTTCAGATGCAATGTTTTCCATATTTTCTCCATCTTTTTCTATTTATTAACCAAAAATAGGGAAGCCTAGGCGTTGTTTAGGAACGCCTAGCCTCTAGGCAGTGCCCAGCTGCTTGTGCAGTTCCTTCTTTTTAAACACTAAACTTTGTTTCTACTTTCAGTGGTGGATCTAGGATTTCAACCATAAGGATGCAAATGTAAACAATGTAATCCGACAAAATTCAAATGGATGTAGAAACAAGAACTAAGCATCATTTGTCATTTACTTCATTATTTACTCTCACTAGGCGTTTAGGCTTAAAAGTTTTGTATTTGACAAGGTTTCTACATAAAAAATATACTATTAGCTGGACCCCTCCCCTGCGCGGGGTCTACTTTTGTTTTTTTTTCTGAAATCTTATGTTCTGAGTATGTTCATTAATATATTGCAGCTATCTTGGTGGGCTGACGTTCCTAATGTATAAACTCCCATTGGTTGAGTGTCTTATGTTTGGTGCACTTATATCTGCAACTGATCCTGTCACAGTGCTATCTATATTTCAGGTGCCTGTTTATGTTATGTTATTCATTAAGTTATAATTAGCTATCATGCTTTAAGTTATTCATTTTGGTGCAAAATTCATTTATGTATTTAGTAGTAGAACCTAAAGCATCTCTGATATCTGAAAAGTTCCAATATACATTTCTCCTGTCTAAAACCTGACACTTAAATGACTTATTGAAATTTGTAGTGGTCATTGAAGTATGCTTTGCACTTGAGGTTTATTACCCAACCAGTAAATCATATATTTCACATGGAATTACGGTTGTAAAATACGACATGGTGCTGGTGCTTTTGTTCAATTACCCTTACCCTATAGCTATTACATGGCAGAGATGGCTAATTATGTGGCATAGTCAGTGATTGTGGCCCTGTTTGGAATAACTTTTCTCCATCACACTTTCTCGGAAGCTAACTACGTACACGTAGCTTCTCTCCAACACGATGTGGGAAAAAGCTATTCGTTTGGCAGTCCGCTTCACGTGGAGAAGATGAGGTTGGTGCACCGGATGGTGCCGGCCTGTACCCTCGCCCAAGGTTGCTGGCAGATGAAGTTGGCATCCTGCACCCCGCGTCGCACCGCCAGGTGGTGGGATGGCTGCGCTGCGAGCTGTGAGGAGGCAGATGGCGGAGCGTAAAGAGGAGGGGGCACAGATAGAGGCGGGGATGGTGGGGGGGGGGGGGGGGGGGGGCAGGCTCAGAGGCTAGGACCACGCGATGGCTTTTAGTGGAGGCACTGCAGAGGGCCGATTCCGCATTAAAGGCATATGGGAGCAAAGGAGAAAATCACATGCATGAGAAGTAGAGGCTGAACGACCTGTTTGTGACCTCTTACGCTTAATTTCAATTGATGCTGTCCAGAAGTGGTTCCTAATGGGCCTATATTGAGTTGGAGCACTCCCAATATTCGTCCTAGATAGGATCCTGTCTATTAGACCTATTCGGAGAACATTGCGTTCTGAAAGTCTAAGAAAGTCGCACTTTGTTACTGCTGAACTAAAATGCACCCTCCGTCGCATATTACTTGTCATCCTAGAGTCTTCAATTTTTCTCAACTTAGTCGTCATCCTCGCTTCCCATATCTATCCTTCTCTCTCTACTCGTTTCAATACATCCCGTGCCCAGACCCAAAACTTCAAGTAAATTGGGATAGAGGTAGTAGTTTATGCAATTCTATCTCAGATGGCAAGCTAAGCTGCAGTGCTCAATGCTCAATTGTCAAGAAATATTTGGACACTGTATTTTATATGGACAGTTAAGGCTATCTGAGAAAGGGAAATGCTCGTATCCAGCTATCTCCTAATGAACGTGACAAACTTGGTTTCATTGTTTGATAATTTGGTGTCATACCCGTTTTTTAAAGCTGTTATTTTCAGCTTGAAAAGACATGATAGTCAGTAGAAGCTGATCTTTCATTAGAGCAAGTGTTTTAATTTTCTGTACATGTCATTTTACATTGTGAAACTGTGCTAGCCTTCATTTTCTATATGATCAAGCATGCATGCTTAGTCTTTCATTATCACTGTCTGGTTACCTATTGCCCAAAATATAATGGAAATTTTTCTTGATGAAGTTAAATCAAATATGTGGTTTTTGAGGATGCTTTTCCATGAACTAATATTATGTAACCTGAATTTGTTTCTTTGCAGGAATTGGGCAGTGATGTTAACTTGTATGCTTTGGTGTTTGGAGAGTCTGTTTTAAATGATGCGGTCTGTTTTTAATTGTTTTCCAGTTCCAACAAAATAGTTGGTGCTGATACTTTGTTGCGCTTGTGGCTAACTTATGTTTCTTCCTATTTGGAAAGGGCAGATGGCAATCTCTCTTTACAGGTTTGCTTCTGTCAATGAGCCAATGCATCTATTTTGAAGCCATAGGTTTCTTGCTTATGTATATACTTTTCTTCAGGACAATGTCATCAGTTCGAAGTCATGCAGCAGCTGGAGAAAACTTCTTTATGATGATTCTTCAGTTCCTAGAGACCTTTGTTGGCTCTATGTCATCAGGTTGCACTGCTGCACAAAATAGTCTGTTTACTTGATAGTTCACCACATGACTCAATTTACCGAACTTTAGATTTAGATACAAATTTTATTATAGAAATTAACAGTTTCGGACCTGAGCAAGTATTAGATTATATAACCAATTGTTTCTTTATTTGCAGGTGTTGGAGTTGGATTTATTTCTGCTCTTATATCCTTTCCCAAATTTTATCTGATGCAAAAAAAATGCTGTACAGTAAACACTTTTTTTTTAAAAAAAAAATTATTGATCTGTTCTAGTGGAATTTTGCATTTGTTTTAGAACTCCTATTGTCGTGCAATCTTATTTCTTCATGTAAATGCTTTACTTCACACCTGGTGCTTGAGTGGTCCTGTGCATTGCTTCAATATATGATAGTGTGAGACCTTGACTACCTACTACCTATTCAAGTATGCTGGATTGGACGTTGACAAGTAAGTCATATCAAGCTTTAGTTTTTTTGTTCATGTATTTGAAGGAATTATGTGTGTCTAATGCTGATTTTATGGGCTTTTTTACTATTTTAGTCTACAGAACTTGGAGTGCTGCCTTTTCGTTCTCTTTCCATATTTCTCGTGAGTATAATTTACTAAGTTAATTTTTTTATAACATTGTTGGTAGAGTTGTTTCATTGATATTTTGCACATTATTTATAGGTATATGTTAGCAGAAGGACTTGGTTTATCAGGGATTGTCTCGATATTATTCACTGGGATGGTAAGCACTGTGCAAGTTATTGCATTATATCATTCATGTTTAAATTGTTGATACGTCTAACATATATTTGATCTCAGGTTATGAAGCGTTACACATACTCCAATCTCTCTGACAACTCGCAGCGTTTTGTTTCCGCCTTTTTCCACTTATTATCATCTTTGGCTGAAACATTTGTGTAAGCACCCGCGGCATTCATAGCTATGCATAGTTTCTTAATTTGAAGATATAACCTTGTTTTTTGTTTCTTATTGATAGTTCCTCACTTTAATTTTCAGCTTCATTTATATGGGCTTCGATATTGCCATGGAAGAACATAGCTGGTCGCATGTCGGCTTCATATTCTTCTCAATTGTATCCTTAAAAGTTCTTTTCTTTTCTTTATTAAAAAATTAAACTAATAATTGCCTGTGGCCTTTGAATTGCTTAGTTTAAGTTTGGTTCCTTGACTTCCTCAAAAACAGATATTCATAGTTGTTGCAAGGTACTGCTATGACCTCATTATGCTACTATAGTAGTTAGTAGAAGCGTAGCAATGTTTATATTTATTTCACCATTAGTTTTTAGTAATGCTAATGTTTGTGTTTGAAAACTTTCATGGTTATTATTGAGCAACACTCATGCTGACATTTAGAGTGAAATGCATCCGGGGTCCTTTAACTATTCGTGTATGGTCCGTTAACTTTCAAAGTGATCAAATAGGTCCCGGATCTATCTAAATGGTGCATCTCCAGGTTCAAACCGCATTGTCAGCCGTATAGATCCGACGTGGCACTGCCACGTGGATGGTGACACACGTGGCGCTGCCACCGTAGAATTGAGATGAGAGTGAAATACATGGGTGGCCCTAAACTATTACCCTCTTCTCATATGGGTTCTTAAACTCTAGTTTTGCATTTATGGCACCAAAAACTATTTTTCCTTCTCATCTAGGTCCCTAAATTCTGATTTTCTTATTTCTGCCTCCCTAAACAATTTTCACCTTTTGATCTAGGTCCCAAACACTTGTTTTGTATTTCTGGCTCCCATTCATCTTACTCCAAAAATTAGTTCAAATGTGTAAAATTATGTCATTTTTAAGCACCTTTAATAATAAAGCAAATAAAAAAATGATATTTATCATACTTCTAACAATAAGACAAATAGTAAGTAAACTATGGTGAATAATGAAAAATGATCAGTTATATTTTTCCTTCCTTGTTAGTTCATTATAATAACATGTAGCAGAACAGGAAAAGGTAAATAAGCACCTGCAAGTAAAATTTTTCTTTGTCGCTAGTTGTTTTTTGATGATAGAATTTTAGTGGCTAACTTAACGAATTTGTATATGATAGACTCATATCGTTGTTTTTTCTCAATAAATTGAACAATTATTTAATATTTTTACAATAGAACCATTCATTTAATTTGTCTATGACCAAGGAACTAAAGTAGAGTTTGAGGACATTAGATGAGAAGGTGAAAATTATTTAGAGAGGCAAAAATAAAAAAAAGTAGAGTTTAAAGATCTAGATGAGAAGGAAAAATAGTTTAGGGAGCTATAAATGCAAAACTATAGTTTAAGGACCTAGATGAGAAGAGGACAATAGTTTAGGGTCACCCATGCATTTCACTCTCATCCCAACTAGTACCACCTACATCATCCACGGTGGCAGTGCCACATGTGTCACCATCCACATGGCAGTGCCACGTCAAATTTATGCGGCTAGCGACACAGTTTGGACCTGGATATGCTCCATATAGATAGATTCGGGACCCATTTGATCACTTTGAAAGTTAAAGGACCTAAATGACCATACACGAATAGTTAATGGACCCGGATGCGTTTCACTCTGATATTTATATGGCAGACTCATGCTTTATCATTGTTCATTTATAATCCGACATATACTACAGAAAATTATTTTTTGTATCCATGTTAAGCCTCAGTGCATGGAACAAATGTTCGTGATTCCTAGCACTTCTAATTGTCAAATATTTGCTGTCTGGTATTCAGAGTAATGTTTCATTTTCGCATTTATATTTATACTGATGCATTTTTAATTGCACAGGGCAGTAAATGTCTTCTCTTGTGCTTATTTGGTTAATATGTCCCGTCCAGAACATCGCCGTATACCTCTAAAGCACCAGAAAGCACTATGGTTTAGTGGTGTGTTTCATTTCTCTGTGATTTTGTAGTATGCATGTATGACATTCTTATGAAGCTTACTATTATTGTTTTCATAAACAGGGCTGAGAGGGGCCATGGCTTTTGCACTTGCTCTCCAATCTGTGCATGAACTGCCTGAAGGACATGGCAAAACGATATTCACCGCCACCACTGCCATTGTTGTTTTAACGGTATTTCTAATATTTATCCTAATTGTTTTAACGATATTCCTTGAGACAATGCATAGGGAAACTAGGGTCAATGGATTGAAATGCCATTTTTTTCTTTCAGACGTGCATGAATTTTAACTTTTAGCAGCAATGAATCATACTGTTCTGTCCGATAATTTGCTTTGAAAAATATTGTAGATACTGAATTTTGAAACTGTTACTTTTTTTGTTGGCGGGAGGATACAAAGGTACAAATTTGCATTAATTGAGTTGTCCTAACTTAAACAAAAATAAAATGGAGCCAATATATCATATGATAAGTTGTACCATAACACAACATCCTTCCACCTCCACTATGCAGCTTTGATAAACTACTGCATATTATGCAGGTACTTCTTATTGGTGGGTCGACAGGAACAATGCTAGAAGCTTTGGATGTTGTTGGTGATGACATCACATCAATTGAAGTAAGTTTTGTTTACCAAATTCATCCCTTTTCTGCAAAGAAACTTCTTTCCATATTTTCTGATGGGAATAATTTACTAATCGGCCATTTCTATGCCTACTGTTCTCAGAATTATGAAGACAACAGCGGTTATATTCCTCCTAGTTATGAAGAAGGTACTTCGTCTGGGGGAGGATTGAGAATGAAACTAAAGGAATTCCACAAAAGGTGTTTGTGCTGTATCTCCATTTGCTTAAGTCATATACTCCTGTGGAAACAAGAGATTAATCTTCTGAAAATTGTGATGCCCAGCACGACGTCATTCAGCGCCCTTGACAAGAACTATTTGACTCCATTTTTCACCAGTCAGACCGATGACGATGATGATTTCAGTGAGTATATCTTATTTCATTGAATAAATGTGTGGTGCATAAAGTCAATTAATTTTTTACTAATATTTGTGTGTGGCTTAATTTATGTGGCCTCATTATCTTCTCTGATTTGTTATATCTTGTAGTTTGCACTTCATGGTCGGTTTAATTCATAGATTAGACACCGACTTAACATTTGCATTATGATTTTTATGTGACAAGTATTTGCATTGTAATTGATCCATGTCAGGTGATCAGCCACAAAATCGAAGAAGAGGATTTTATGATCAATAGCAGTATTTGGGCGTCAATTTGAAAAGTTGCACACGGAACTGACTCGACAGCGTGATAGCTGGTGTTGTGTTGAACTAAAAATACAAGCAAACATTAGTTGAGTACCATACGGTAGGCCATCTGTTAGGATATAAATCATAAGGCTCAAATCAGGTCACCTGGGATGTTGATAGCCATTAATGTATATATTTATGCCTCATTGAGAACATGATGGAGCTTCAGTTCAAAAGCAAAGTATTGATGGAAAGTTTGTCTGAACCCTCGTGCACGATTAATAAAACCCAGATCTTACCATTGGTGTTTACAGTGTATGGTGGTCTTTCAGCTAGATTTTCGCTCATGGCTCCTGTCAGCTGAAGCGCATGCGGCACCATTATCGTGTGAACTTAACAGCTACACTTCCTCAAAACACACACACACAGAAAAAAGGAAGAAATCGGGGCAGTTGAGAACAAAGCGTCCCCATTTATGAGTTTTCATGAAAGTGAAATAATGTAAACTTCTCTCAGTGGAGAACTCATCATTAGTACCCTTTGTGTATGTTTTCTCACCGTATCTCTAGGCAGCCAAAATAGTACGAGTATAGTTGTATTCAGTAAGGGATGCTTAAAAAGGCAAAAAAAAAAAAGTCTCAGCTCGGGTTCATTTTGAATTATTAAGGAAAAAGTTTTATTTGCTTCTCTCAACCGCTTTTTCTTCCTCAATTACAAAATCGAGTACTTGAAAAAGAGTTAGACAGCGGTTTTTGTTGATATAGCAGCTGATGTGACGGTTTTTTGCTGACGTGACAGTTTTTGTTGACGCGTGCAATTCATGTGACAATTTTCACTCTCGTTGCCGCTGACATTGCCGCTGTCATGGCAATTCACGTGGCAATTGGGCAGTGACGCGTTCTCGCTTTGTTTAAAATTCACAAAAAAATATTTAACATGTTCAAAAAATATAAAACTTTGCATAGAATTAAATCATTTCGCAAGGAACAACTTTTGTTTTAGGCCCAATTTCAAAATTGGAACATATTTTATTTGAAAATTTTAGAAATAAAAATAACCATTTAGAAGCAAAATTTATCTAGACCTTTTAACCTTTTGATAAAATTTCACAAAACTTCTCTAAATTCATGTCTTTCTAAGTATATTTTATTTTATATACATTTTCTTTGGAAACTTTTACTGCTCACTTTTTGAATTTGAATTCAAATTTCAAATTTGAGCTAAATTATTTGTTTCTTTTGAGTTCAAATTTCAATTTTTTTAATTTGAGCTCAAGTTTCATATTTGTTTGATTCATGTATTCTAAATATTTTCAAACAAGAATGTGAATTTATGAAAATTTGTAAAATTTTATCAAAAAAATTTAGAAGGTATAGATATTTTTTACTTTGAAATGTTTATTTGTCTTTCTAAATTTTTAAAATCAAATGTGTTCCAAATTTTAAATTAGGCCTAAAACAAAAGTTATTCCTTGCGAAATTATTTATAACTATGCAAAGTTTTATTTTTTTTGAGCATGTTAATTATTTTTTTTCTAATTTAAAATAAAGTGAGCATATGTCAACCGTCTAATCAGCGAAAATCGTCACATCACCACCATATCAGCTCAGCAAAAATCGCTGTCTAAATTATCTGAGAAGGAAAATCGAATAGCTTTGAAAGTTGAGTGAGTATTAGTACCCGGTTTTATAATTGAGAGAGAAAACAAATACCCATAATAGTTGAGAGAGATAAATAAAACCTTTTCCAATTATTAACGGCGCCTTTACGGTGCGTGACCCATATAGTAACATGTTCAGCTTGATTTCCTTCCATGGTTTTCCATTACAAAGGCCGGGGAGAGGTTATCATGTGAAGACTCGATTCCCAACTCCCAACTCATGTCTAGCCACTACATTGCTCACACATAGTTCTCATGTATTATTGATCGATAAGTTGTGTTGAGATCACCAAATATTAGTGATACAAGCTTTTTTCTCTTGTACTTTTATCAGTTGAAGCAAAATGGCAAAGCATCATATGAAAAGATGAGAAAGATGGGAGGCACATATATACTATTTCCGTCCCAATAAATTTTTATTTTTAAGTTTTGTTGGCTACAAATTTGATCAATAATTTTGATATATTTAATTAATTTTAATAATATAAATTATATATATTATAAAAATATTTCTTTTAATTAATTTAAAAATATAAATACTAGATTTTAAATTTAATCAAATCTATAAAAATCATTGATCAAAGTGCCAATTAACAAAAACTAAAAATAAACTTTTACTATATAATGCTAGTTACCTATCCCTCTTGGTAGGGTATTTACAGAGCCCCATGTCTCACGTTTTAGCTCCTGAACGGACTTTGGTGCTACAAAAATCAGTCATGTGTCGTTTTAGGATTCGATTTTTGTCCACGCCTTCCCAAGCTGCGACGCGACTGCTCCACCTCGTAAATGCACCGACGCTCAAGTAAAAAAAAAAAAAACGGCTCCGACGCTACTCCCCAGTCCCCATCTCAAGGTCGCGACAGCTCCACCTCGTCGTTGACGGCCTCCGGTTGCGCTTCTCCGTGGACGAAGACGACGATGTGGTGGACGCGGACGAGCGGACGACATCGCCGACGAGGCTCCCGGCAGCCACGCGCTCGAGGGCGAAGCAGACCATGTCGACGGTGCAGACCGAGGTAGTGGTCGCCGCCGCCGCCGCCGCCGCCGCCGCCGCGAGGGAAGCGGCCTCTCCCTTCCTGCAGGCTGCTAGCCGGCGCTCGGCGCCAGGCAGACGAGCGAGCCACGGCGCGGCGCGATGCCTGTAGGCGTGTGAGACGAGACGCGGCTACAGGCGGGCAGCGCAGGAGGCATGGCGCGGCGTCCAGAAGCTGAGCAAGCAGGTCCTGGCGGCTAGAGGCAACGACGGCGGCCGGCGACGTACTAGCAACGATCGCTGACAGCGACGCAGCAATGGCGGCCGAGCGGCGCAGCACAGGTGATTTCGGTGCCGTTTGAATGGTTTGGAATTCAAACAGTAGAGTTTTTATAAGATTATAAAATTTTATAAATTTAACTATTATTTAATATTTTATATTATAATGCAAATCAAATAAAATCTCATAATTTAAATATTTGAGATTTTGAAATTTTAAAATTTAGATAAAATTTCGTAATTTAAACGATAAAGATTTTATAATTTTAAAATTTAAATTCTATAATCTCAAAATCTATAATGAATCCAAATTCAAACGGGCCCTTCCTCGAAGAGACACGCGGCTTGGCTGTTGGTAGTAGTTCGGAGTGTGCGGTGGGTGAGGACCATAATGATTATGGGGTCTACTGCAGAAGCCCCATCTGATGACGACGAGGGTACCAGTGTCATTTCCAAGCTTGGCTTAGTTTCTCCAGACCAGCCTAAAACATCATTTGAGTTGAGACGGAGGGACTCCTTTCGGTTTCGGTTCACAAAAGAGGTCTTTTCAACAATGATAGAGTCTTCAAAATATAATTTTATCTTTTATTTTTTATAAAAATATTTATTAAAAAGTATATATTTATATTTTTATAAAAATATTTTATAAAATAAATTTAATTATATGATTTTTATATTTTTAAATTTAATATATTAAAATTTATTTATAATTTATATTTCTAATATTTAATTAAAATACTATTCTAAACTATTTTTTTAATGGGAGGGAGTATGTACTATCTCAGACTCAAACCACAATGATTGTCCGGTCGGTGACATAAAGAGCTGTCAGACCATTTTCATTTAAGGATGAAAAATTGTACTCTCTTCATTTTATATTGTTATTAACTTTTAATATCAAATTTAACTATTTATTTTATTTAAAAAAATTAATAAAAATTATATATTTTGTTATAGTTTGATTAATCATCACAATTTAAAATTTAACATATTTCAAATAATTTTTTGAATAAAAAAATAAAATAAATAGTTAAAGTTAAAATTAAAAATCAACGACGACATTAATTTAAGAACGAGACATTACGAGTAACCCTCAACGGATTATCATGCAGGGAAGCGGGCACGGAGCATATTTTGCTTTTATCACCACGATTCGCATAAATGCTGGAATCACACTTTGATTCACTGAATAATAAAAAGGATGATTGATGTCGCTATTGATTTTTAGCATCAACTTTGACTATTCGTTTTATTTAAAAAATTTATTTAAATACGTAAAATTTTAAGTTGTGATTAAAATAATAATAAATTAAATTATAACAAAATATATAATATTTATCAAATTTTTTAATAAAATAAATAGTCAAAATTAGTATTAGAAGTCAACGGCGACATTAATTTAAAAACAGAGCGAGTATGTTCATGCATATGTAAATTATGTTTCACTTTTGCTGAATTTATTAATTTCATATGTATAGAATAATGTTTTCTGTGATTGGTAGGATAACTGAAAATAGAACCAAGAGCCCAAGAGGAAAATTGAACAGATAGTAAACGATTTTATTTTCTTATAACAAAATTGACGGGTAGTTATTTTTTGGATATTGTAGCCCTATGTATAAATAAAGTAAATAAGACTTTCTAATCAGTGGCATCTCTCCCTGTCAAAAAAAAAAAAAA
>BCLH01000025.1:500498-526954 GCA_001602315.1 Zoysia pacifica
CACGTCCAAGGGCCGGGCTTCACTGAAACAGGGTCGACGGCGCCGAGCGGCGCATAGCAATGTTCAGTGACAGCATGGAGGGGCTCCGATTGACGAAACTTTAAACGAAGCAGTCCTCGAGCTTCACGGTGGCGAGAAGGAGAGCGGCGCGGGTGAATATGGCTCGGAAATGGCCGTAGCTACCTCGTCACCGGCGAGGTCCTTTGGCTCCGACGAAGTGCGGCGAAGGAGCTTTAAATTTCCTAGAGAAAGCCACGAAATTAGTTGAATCTTCGACATAGAAGGCGCGCCAAGTCCTAAGGAAGAAGGATCCGAGAGGAATCGAGAGGAAACCAGCTGGAGCACGCTTGAAATTTGGGAAAAATTTGAAATCCAAGCGGCTTGTCGCGCGAATGGAAGGGAGAAGAGTGGTGGAAGCTCGGGGGCAAGAAGGGGCATCGGCTCGCTGAGGAAGAAGGCTTGGGGTGGCTGGGTTGGGGAAGCTCGAGCTCGGCGATGGGGGCGCAACAATGGTGGTCAGTGTGTATGGGAGGGTGAGAGAGAGAGAAGGAGGCGAGGGAGAGTGATGAGAGGCGTGAATGCGAGGGGTATCGTGTCGATCAGGCCAAGAACATGGTGCTTTGCATGCCTTCCATGAAGTGGGCTTGCTGGCAGCGGGAGAGAGGGGAAGATGGCCCGCTGGCTGCTCCTGGGAGGAAGAAGGGCGTCCCTGTGGCTGACGGGTGGGGCCCGCAGCTCCTTTTCCAATTTCTGATTTTCCCGAATTTCTGCAGCAGCTCTCTGTTTTTGCCTCAAATTCTCACCTTCCCGAGATCGGATGACTTTGAAATTTTGCAGCGTCGAAGAACATTTTATGAGGAACAACGTACATTTTGGGAGAATCTTCAATTTCGAAAAGAATTTAATTCTATGAAATTCGTAATGCAGCTGGTTGATAAGAGGAATAAAATGATTTGTGACTTAAATCTTTGGTTTTAAATTTTTACAAAAATTCTTTTTGTACTTTCTGAACCTTGTGATCACTTTTAAACAAGAATTTATTTTTACATCCTTCCTTTGAAATTTTTAAACTTGCTTTTTTTAAAATATTTAAATTCAATATAAATTTGAATATCTTGAGTTTGAATATTGGAATTTTGGCTTCAAAGTGAATCCTCAATTCGAAAAATGTGGGACATTACCGCGTTGGATCAGGACCGGGCCGGCCGCAAGGCATCATCGGAGAACGCCCACCGACTCCACCGAGGGGCCAAGGCCGCACGAGAGGAGGCCATGCTCGCTCGGGACGAGGTCCGGGCGGTGCGAGAGGAGACCCGGGCTGCTGGTGAAGAGGCCCGGGCAGCTCGAGAGGAGAAGAGCAAGATCTTCGTCGAGCTCACCGCCGTCATGCAGACAGCCTCTTGTGAGCAGCCTGTTGCTCTACTTTTCACTTTCTTCGTCTTTAGGGGTGAACTGAAGTCAGATGGTCGTCTCACTTCAGAGCTCTAGGAGTGGTTGGCTCGCGCAGAAGCGGAGGTGCAGATTGCCGTGAGCCGGCAGCTCTCTGCCGAGCTGGGTTGGCATACGGCCTTTGCAAACCTCAAGGTGGCCGAGGAGTAGAGCGATTGCGCCGCCAGCCTTCAGGTCGCCGCCGAGGCGGCGCGCGTGGCGGCAGCGGAGGTGGCGGCGGCGGAGGAGCCCGCCAAGCTTGCCGCGGAGCTAGTGGAGCTGCAACAGTCCTCCGGTGAGGCGTTGGCCCACGTGCAGCAGGAGGTTGAAGATGCGAAGATCGCCGCCAGCGTAGTCACTCATGAGCGCGAGGATACGTACCTTGTAGGTGGTGTTCGTTGAAGTGCCGATATAGGGTCAGCCACTCATCATTATTTTATTTTGCAGCCGTGACTCGCAGCTTTCAGAGCCTGATGACGGCCTTGCGCCGCATGCTCCAGGCCATCTTTGTTGGAGTGCGCGAGACCACTGTCTCGGCAGATTATGCTGAGCATGTGCTGTCATACGTGCCAAGGCTGGTCGCCGCTGCGTTGACTGGCGCCCTCCAAGACGGGGCGACATTGGCCTTGGTGCAGTCAGCGTCGCATTACCCGAGGGTCAACCTCGCGCTCATCTCTGAGGGCTTCGCTGACGACACCCCGGAAGCGGAGATTGCACACTTGATGGCGGATGTGCTACGGGCGGTGGACCTCTGCATCGCCTTCGAGTCGGTGAATCTTTAGCGGGATCGGTTCGGCTCCATGCCTGCCCGACCCTGGGGTCCTCTGCAGGCACCCCAAAATCTATAGATTTTCCTGTAATGATTTGTGATGTACTTGGACATCTTGCGTCAAATATCAGTAAAAAATTTCATTCCGATCCTTGTTTGTGCCATGTAATTTTCTTTGTGACTTCATGTTTTTTGTCATCCATTGGACGTTGACCGAGCGAATGGGTCGGGTATAGCCCGTAGGGTTGAGTGTCGGGCTCAATACAGCCATAGGGCATCACCAACCCAGGTCAACAATCGTTAGCCACGAGGAAGGACTCAAACACTAGCACTTAGAATTTACTTCGCACACCCGACGATCAACCGCGCTCTTGACGCGGGTCGAGAGAAAGGGCTCTCGGGAAACAAGGTCAGAGCCTTAAAACGAAAGCGAGACACGGAGCCTGAGAGAGAAAAACGAGGGAGTCAGACCACTACGCTGCTCTTGGTTAAATCGCGTCGACCCGGGTAAACTTTCGGGGTTCACGCCAGCGCCGGTCGGGATTTAACTTAGAGACTTGTGCGGACCGAGCCGGAGCCTTAAAGCAAAAACGAGGCACGGAGCCTAAGAGTGAAAAACGAGGGGGTAGGACCACTATGCTGTCTTGGTTAAATTGCGTCGACCCGAGGGAACTTTCAGGGTTCACGCCAATGCGGATTGGGATTTAACTTTGAGACTTACGCGGACCGGGCCAGAGCCTTAAAACGAAAACGAGGCACGAAGCCTGAGAGCGAAAAATGAAGGGGTTGGACCGCTACGCTGTTCTTAGTTAAATCGCACCGACCTGGGGGAACTTTCGGGGTTCACGCTAGCACGGGTCGAGATTTAACTTCGAGACTTGCACGGACCGGGCCGGAGCCTTAAAGCGAAAATGAGGCACGGAGCCTGGCAAGCGGGACGCTTCGGGACCTGCACTGCAGGACCCAGTGAGCTTGTCATCGGGGTTAGTGAACATGTCGCAGGGGACACTCAAATAGCCCCCGTGCGGCAGAGGGTCGGCCTTTCAGCCGCGCGCGACCACCCAGAACAAAAAAAGACTAGATAGGCTCAAGAAACTTATCTGACTTTATTATGAATAGAAACGATGCAAGTTTTCAATGTTCTATGCGCATTCGAGCTCTTAGCCGCTCTCTGTCGCCAACTTGTAGGCACTAGGCCTTAAAACTCGCTTGATTACATCGGGCCTTTCCCAGGGTGGTGACAACTTGTGCTTCTTGACCCAAGTCTGGACTCTTTTTAGGACTAAGTCGCTGACATTGAACGCTTGACCCTTGATCCGTCGAGCGTGTAGCCGATGAAGTCCTTGTTGGTACTTAGCCGACTGCAGGATGGCGATGTCGCACGCCTCATCAAGCTGGTCCAAGGCGTCTTGCCGTGCCACCTCTGATGTTTCTTCGTTGTAGGCCCAGACTCGCGTGGAGTCGTAGTCGAGGTCGGTTGACAAAATGGCTTCAGCGTCGAATGCCATGAAGAACGGGTTAAAACCCGTCGTTCGGTTGGGGGTCGTCCGTAGGCCCCAGAGTATAGAAGGGAGATCTTGGGCCCATCGACCGACTGCTTGCTCGACGTAGTTGTAGAGTCAGGGTTTGAGCCCCTGGAGCACCATGTCGTTGGCGCGCTCGACCTGCCCGATTGTGGTCGGATGGGCCACGGAGCCAAAGTCAAGCCAGATGTAGTATTCCTTGCAGAATTTATGAAACTACCAGCTGGTGAATTGTGCGCCATTATCGGTGATGATGGAGTTCGAGACCCCAAAGCAGCAGATGATGTCGTGGAAGAATTCAACCGCTCAGCGCCAGCTAGTGAATTGTGCGCCATTATCGGTGATGATGGAGTTCGAGACCCCAAAGCAGCAGATGATGTCGTGGAAGAATTCAACCGCTCAGCCGGCGCTAATGCAGGGCATTGGCTTGGCTTCAATCCACTTGGTGAACTTGTCAACCGCGACGAAGAGGTGGGTGAAGCCCCTGGCACTTTTCAAAAACGCCCGAGGATGTTGAGGCCCCAAACCATGAAGGGCCAAGTAATCGAGATTGTCTGGAGTTCTTGGGCCGGTATATGGGTCTGTCGGGCGTAGTACTGGCACCCTCGCTAGGAGCGAAACAATTGCTCGGCATTGGCAACTGCTGTGGACCAGTAGAATCCCTAACGAAAAACTTTCCCTACCAAGGTCCTTGGGGCGGCATGATGCCCGCAAATTCTCGAGTGGATGTCGTCGAGGATGTGTCGGCCCTCCTCCCGAGGGATGCAGCATTCAAGTGCACCGCTCGTGCTCCTCTTGTATAGCTCGTCATTGAATCGTGTAGGCTTTGGCTCTTCGGGAGACGCGTTGGGCTTCGTTGGCTTCGATCGGGAGGGTGCCATCCTGGAGGAAAGCGAAGATGTCCTTGGGACCATTCGGGGACGATGGCCAAGACCTCCGACCCTGGGGTCGCGGTTTGCTCGCCGACCGGAGTGTTGGGCGAGGGGTCGGTGTTGTCGTCCTTGAGCTTGATGGTTGGCTTGGTGAGGACTTCGAGAAAGACGTCGTCGAGGATGGGATCTCGACCCAAGGCCATCTTGGCGAGGGTGTCGGTCGCTTCGTTGTCGCGGCGTAGAATGTGGTGGAGCTCGAATCCATCGAACTTGTCTTCAAGCTTGCAAATTTCTTGGCAGTAGGCTTCCATCTTTGGGTCGTGGCTGCTTGAGGCTTTCATGACTTGATTCACAACGAGCTCAGAATCTTCTTTGACGTAAAGCCGTCGGACGTCGAGGGTGATTGCCATCCACAGACAGCGAAGAAGGGCTTCGTACTCGGTAACGTTGTTTGAGGTGCGGAAATGAATCTGGAGCATGTAGCGAAACTTGTCGCCATTCAAAGAGATGAGGACGACGTCAGCCCTGAGCCTCAGAGCATGCAGGAGCCGTCGAAGAACATGGTCCAGTGCTCGTGGTCGGTAGGGGTCAGCAGCACTTGAGCCTTCATCCACTCGACAATGAAGTCGGTGAGGACTTGGGATTTGATGGCTTGACACGGTACGTAGGAGATGTCGTGACCCATGAGCTCCATTGCCCCTGTGGCAATCCGTCTGTCTGCATCTTTTTGGTGATGATTTCCCTGAGTGGAAAGCTTGTGACCACCCGAACGGAGTGGCTGTCGAAGTAATGCCGCAGTTTTCGCTTGGTGATGAGGACAGCGTAGATCAGCTTCTCCACTTGCGTGTAGCAGGTTATGGCGTCGATGATGACTTCACTGATGAAGTAGATGGGCCGCTAGACTTTAAAAGCCCGACCCTCCTCCGATCGCTCGATGACGAGGACAGTGCTGACCACTTTAGAAGTTGTGGAGATGTAAAGGAGCAAAACCTCACCAGGTGTCGACGAAGCAAGAATCAGCGGCATGGACAGCAGGTCTTTAATTTCTTGAAGGCTTCCTGAGCCTCAGCTTCTAGGTGAAGCGGTCAGATTTGCACAGCAGTCGGTAAAAAGGCATTGTCTTCTCGCCGAGCCGGGTGATGAAGCGGCTGAGGGCCGCGAGGCACCCAGTAAGCTTCTAGACGACCTTGACGTTCTTGACGGGGCCGAGATTCAGGATCGCGGCTATCTTCTTATGGTTGCCTTCGATGCCACGCTCGAAGATGACGAACCCAAGAAGCTTGCCGGAGGAGACGTCGAAGATGCATTTCTCGAGATTGAGCTTGACATGGTACCGTCGGAGGCTGGCGAAGGTTTCCTCTAGGTCGCTGATGAGGCCGTCAGTCTTTCGGGTCTTGATAACGATGTCATCAATGTAGACTTCGAGATTCCGACCCAGCTGGTCGTGGAAGCACTTTTGCATGCAGCGCTGATAGGTCGCGCCGGTATTCTTGAGCTCGAATGGCATGGTGATGTAGCAGAAAGAACTAAACAAAGTGATGAAGGAGGGGTGCCAAGGCTCGTAAGCCAACCGCCCAACAAAAATTTTGAGCCAGTCCTCAGGCTCGAGGAAGGCGGGGTCAGCGTTTTCCTCGGCACCCTTCTCCGGGGGGTCAGGGCGTTGAGGTTGAGGCTATTGAGTTCGAAGGTTACCTTTTAGGAATTGCTGCATCAAGCGGCAGTCTTTGTAGAGGTGAGTGATCGGAGTCGCGTGATTCGGTCACGGCTTGTCGGGGAGCTCCTCGAAGTAGTAGTCATGATCGGACGGCATCTTCATTCGGGGTCGAGGCAACTGGTCGGTGGCGGCCACGAACTCTTCGCGGTGCTGCTTGCACCTCTTCTGTTTCTTGCTGCTTGAGCCGTCCCCGAAGCGGTCGTCGCGGCGGTTGGGACGGCGGTTGGACCTGGACTTCTCTTTGTCCTTACCTCGATCCTTGTCGAGGTAGGCTTGGACAGCTTCCTCCCTCGTGGCAAAGGTGGTGGTGATGTCGAGGAGGTCCCGCGCCGTGCGAGGGTTTTTGCACCCTAGCTTGGACGAGAGCCTTGGAGGTGGTGCCGCAGGTGAAGGCGTTGATGACATCGGCGTCGCTCACGTTCGACAGCTCGTTGCGCTTGCAGGAGAAGCGCTGGATGTAGTCACAGAGCAATTCTCCGGACTTCTATTTGCAGATTTAAGGTCCCAGGAGTTTCTTAGACGCATGTAGATCCCCTGTAAGTTGCCGACGAAGATTCGGCGAAGGTCAGACTAGTCGTGGATGCAACCCACCGAAAGATGCTCGAGCCACCCCCTAGCCGAGTCGGCCAAGAAGAGTGGCATGTACTAGATGGCAAACGGATCATCCGCCCCTCCTGCATGACAGGCAAGGCGGTAATTTTCGAGCCAGTGGGTTGGATTCCACTCACCAGCGTACTTGGTGATGTTGGTGAGCGCACCAAAGCTCACAAGAAATTGCGCGCATCGGATGTCGTGCCCGAAGGCTCGAGCCCAACCCCTTCAGGGCTTGGGCAACGGGAGTAGCCGTAGCTGCGCCGGCGGTCGTGTTAGTCAAGAGTTCGCTCCAGGCGACGGTGGTCGAAGTACCCGAGAGTTCGTTCCTGGTGTGACTCGGCGTGGAAGTTGCTCCTGGCCTGTCGCCTAGCGTCGATGGTGTGGGGCGCGTCATGGTCGGGACCGAGGTGCTGTCAGATGGTGGCGGGTGGAGGGTCTGACCGCTCCGCCCGGCTGCCACGGCTTGCGCGAGCCGGGTTGCGTCGTAGAGAGGGCTGTCGCTGACTGCTACGAACCTCGGACCATGGTGGTGGAGGCGGTGGCGCCCCGGGCCCCTACCACATTGTCGGATGCGCGGTCGAAGGTAGGTGTGTCCTCCACCATGATCTGCTAATAGGCGGTGCGAGCTTGGGTTTGGACGTTGGTTACAGCCGGAGGTGGCGCTTTCTGCGCCCACCCCTCCTGGCGAACAGAGTTGGCCTTCTGAGCAGACGCTCTGCGCTGCAAGGCCTCCTCAACGATGCCGGTCGCTCGATGCCCTGGCGAGGCGTCACTAGTGGGCGTGGCGTCGGCGGGCGTTTGTGCCAAGGGGAGTACCGTCTGCACTTGTGCCATTAAGCATGAAGCACTCGCGCACCGGATCATGACGCAGTGTGGTGCGGGTTCGACGATGCCAGGCCGCACAGTTGGCACGCGGCACCCGGAGATGGAGTTCGCCGTGGGAGTTGACGATGAAGTCTAGGTGAAAGTGCATCTAAATCCTTAGTGGGTTTTGGTGAATTGAATGACAACATGATTAAAGGACTAACATTATTTGTTGAGTTTATGAGCAGGCTATTAGTCCTATAAGAATATTGAGAAGTCTTGATTCAATGAAGATTACCCCATTTCTCATAATCAAGAGGTTGTTCATGCTAAGTCAAGTGAAGTTGTTACAAGCTAAGAGTGAGATCAAGAGGTATGTGTACTCTAAGTGAAGATCTCAACAAAAGGTCACTTGGCACATAAAGAATGAAGAGGATACTCATACAAAGTCAAGTGAAGAATAAATAAGCAAAAATGAGGTTAAAAGCTATGAGTGTTTAAAGCTTAAGATCTCAAAAAGAAGCCACTTGACACATAAGAATTGAAGTGTAAGTCAAGAAGGTCAAGAGAAGCAATGACAAGCAAAGGGTGGGATCAAGAGTTATGATTGCCTCAAGCAAGATCTCAACAACAAGCTATTGACTTACAAAGATTGAGGATAATACCAAGAAAGTCAAGAGAGCAATGATAAGCAAAAGTGAGATCAAGAGTTATAATATATTCGAGTAAGATCTCAAACAGGAGCTCTTGACTTATGAAGTAAAAGTTGGTATCAAAGGATTAAAAAAGTATTCATTGAAGACACAAGGCAACAATTTGAGAACGTGAAGGATTAACTTGACGGTGTCGTGATGGACCAGGAAAGGGAGAAGGGCAAGAAGGAGTCTTGGTGCCAAAGAACCTTAAGTACCGGAGAAGAACAAATTGAGTTGAATCATAATGGACCTTTCAAGCTACAAGGAGTCATATTTTGCTAAGTGTCGATATTCTTTTGAAAAAGAAGAAAAGAAGTATCTTGAAAGCATTTAGTGGATATTGGTCATATGGATTGAAAGTTTTCAAGATTACTAGCTCAAAATGGAGTAGCTCAAGCAAAATGTGTGTTGCTCATACCCAAGAAGCAATTTTAAGAAGTGACAAGATTCAAGAATCGAAGCTCAAGTGTTGTTTATAGGGCTTTTATTTAATTCTTAAGTATAGGTATGCCGCTCTATCAAGGGGGATGCAACATGGATTAAAACATAATCTCAGTGCTCATAGAAACTCAAGTGAGAAGAGAGAAATACAATGGCCATACACTTTCACAAGTTTTGCTGAGACAAGAAAAACAGGAAGTTCCAGTTTGTCAAACCGAAAGTTCTGGTTTTGGCAGTTTCCAGCAAAATTGCCTAAGTCCTCACCAGAGTGTTCGACACTTTGTCGGAGTGTCCAAAAAGCCCTTTCTGTGGCTGAGGTTCTCTTCCCCGGAGTGTCCGGCATTATGCCAGAGGTTTGAAACCAAAAGTTTCGGTTTGGTAAACCTGAAGTTCTGGTTTTCCCAGAGTTGTGTCTAACGGCTAGTTACCGTTAGAAACCAAAAGTTTCAGTTTTCCCTGTTTCAACCCCAACGACTAGTTTTTGAGAAAGTGGTATAAATACCTCTTCCCTCCCCTTAGTTGTTGCTGCTGGTGTTGCCCACATCCACAACTAAGCCAAAGCTTTCTAGAGCTCTCCCCACCCCTCTTTGTGAGGCTTGTGTGATTTGTGAGAAATCTAAGTGTTGAGTTGAGGGAGATTGCATTTGAGAGCACAATAGAGCACTTCCATCCATTGAGCACTTGAGCATTGAGTTGCAAATCCATGAGCATTTGTTACTCTTGGTGGTGAAGCCTCATAGATGGCTAGGCGTTGCCCGGTGAGCCACCAAGCTTGTGGTGTGCCATGAGAAAGTGTGTGAAGGCTCGCTTCGCCTCTGCAAGGGAAAAAGCAAGATAGTGATTCGAGAGAAGTGGTTGAAAGAGACCCGGTTTAGAGATGGCCTTGTGAGCAGCTCAAGCTTCCTCAACGGAGACGTAGACGACTTGAGAGCAAGTCGTTGAACTTTAGTGAAATAATTCCTCATATCCTTGCTTTGCTTTGCAATTTTTGTTTCATTTAGTTGTGTTGTGACTAACCCTTGATTCTTTGTGAATCAAATAGCTATCTTGTCCCTTGTACTCTTTTAGGAGAGATTTGCAAGTTTCTCGAGAAAATACTCAAAATTCACTTTTTTCTTTTGCCCTGAGAAAACCGAAAGTTTCGGTATCGAGAACCAGAAGTTTCGGTTTCAGTTCTTTTAACTGTCTGTTTTAACTGCCCAGGCAAAACTGAAAGTTTCGGTTTTGGCAATTTTAATTTTCACTGCAAGTTTGTGTTATTTTTCAGGAAGACCTATTCACCCCCCTCTAGGCGACATCTAAGTCCTTTCACCAGGCTCTTGAAGCGAAAGGCCTGGACGATGGTGGAGATAGGGACACACCACGATCGGCTGTCTGAAGTGACGACGACCGTGAAGCTCCTGAAACAAAGGTGAGAGACCGAAGACTCTCCCACCACGGTGACAATCGAAGCCATCGATGACGAAGCGAGGCACACTACGAAGCCCCCCACCTAGCGTGCCAACTATCGGTGTTTCGTTCACCGGACAAGTACGTATTTCGTATTTGAAGGGGGTACAGTGCACTTCTTCCTTGCCGATGTGGCCAAGTCTATGATAGACTCAAGAACATAACCTGGTTCGGGCCACCACGATGGTGTAATACCCTATGTCCAAGGGTCAGGAATGATGAACTCATATATAACCGGGAGGTTTACAATGGCGAAAGGGCTCTCGCACGAGCAAAAACCCTAGCGCGCCTATGTGGTTGCGTTTAAGCGTAGTGGAATCAAATCGTCTGCACGGGGGTCCCCGGCGGGTCCTTACATAGAGGCCGAAACGGGGTTACAAAGCGGGGTGAAGCGGGCGGCTCCCTGATGGGTGAGGATGCAACTTGGCTTGGCATCTGTGGCAGAACCACCCCAAGAATCACAGACGGCTTGCCTAGGATCAATCTTGGGTGATATTGAGCAACAATACCCAAATAATACAACACGAGCGGAATAAAATATATTATAGGAAACCGATTTAAAGTCCTACAGTAAGTTCAAGTTGTTAGAAAGATGGAGATGAAAACAGATTTTTAAAACAGCACGGAACTAATACACACACACAACAGTTTTCTTATTCTTAGACATGTCTCGTCCTAAGACATGCTTCATTCCTTGCCGGAGTTTGGTGAAGAGGAAACCGATTCACAGGACCAATTAGCAGGAGGTTCACCTTCCCACACTCCCTTACCGCAACAGCTACACCAGCTTCCTAAAGAAAGAGCTACAACACACAAAAGAAAAACAACAAACCGTGAGTACTAATTACTCAGCAAAACTTACCCGTCAAAAATGGCCAACTACAGCCGACTTTCAAACATGAGAGGCGGACTCACAGGGATGGCCATTTGCATAAAACCTAGCACTATTAGCGGATCCTTACTTTCATCTTTTAGCTGTAAGTTAAGTTCAAAGAATGTAAATTTAATTCACACTATAAATTATATCAAACATAGTTGCCAAGCAATTACTAATAAGCTAAGCAAACAATTCATATTATTATTTTAAGTTCAGATATTACTACAATGTAACGTATTCAACAAGCGGTACTTGTTACTGTGAGGTGCATCGATTATAATCGATTTACACCAGCTAGGAAAAATCCAAAATACACGATACGTACGTGCTTTTCGAAAGCTGCACGTAGCAATATTTCACAACAATAGCATAGGGCTAGTCCGAGGCCTACCTCTCCTAAGAACATGGTCCTCCATGCGACCACGATGCAGGTGCATCCATGGTTAGACACAAGTCTCTCCTTCATTCTCCGCCTAAAGAGGAGTAGGGGTACATCCAACCACTACAGATATTGAGTTACATCAGTTTTTTAAGATCCCATATCCCCAGTATGTAATCAGTACTGTTCAAACTTGCTCAACGAGATCACACTCAAAACGGTCCTTAACCAACACAGACAGGGCTACCACCATTAAGACCCAGCCTTCCCAAACCCTCTTATTCAACATCCCTGTCCGCGGCCACACCGGATCCTGGTTGTTGGCAAGCTGGCTGGGCCAGCGCCCATGGCGCGGTGGCGGCCGGGACGGCGGCTCACCGGCCCACGGGCTTGGGGGCCGACGAGGCCAACCTGTGGCGCGAGTATGGTACTCACGCCCTAGGGAGCACGAACGTGAGGTCTACGGAGTGGCTAGCTCACCGGAGCAATCCGGCGACTAGCGGCGCCGCGGAGAGCACTTCGGCGGCGGCGCGAGCTCTACTCCGTGGACAAAATTCAACAAGATCTTCACTGTGAGTTTTACCGGCATGAGCTGAGGACCGGCACGGGTGTTGTAGACGTCGAAAGTGGCCGGAGGCGTCCACGGCGAGGTGGCGCGGATTCCTAAACTGGAGCGGCAAGGCTCCTATTCCCTACAATTTCGGCCACAAATCGGTCAACTGAGAGGAATTAAAAGGTGAGCGAGCTCTCTTTGAAAGGAATCGATGGATTTCACTCGGAATCGGCAGGATTTGAAGGCGTTGTGGCAGCCGGCATGAAATCGCAAAAATTGGGGAAAACTTGAACTCCGTTGGGCTAGGCTCCAAATCGGCGGAGGTGAGGGCGTGGGGAGCTAGAGGAGGTGTGGGCGCACCAGTTCGCGAAGAGTGGAGGGCTAGGGGACGGCCGGAGGGGAGCTTGCCGGTGTGGGGTGCTGATCGAGCTCGGCCGGTTGGGCGAAGCGCGGCGTCGGCCGTGTGAGCAAGAGAAAGGAAAGGTGGGAGACGACGGCCGAGACTACTACTCCGTGCAGTAAATGGAGCAAGACACGTCCCCAGCTTGGTGGCGTCCATGCGCGCGAACTCCACGGGAGCGTGGCAGGCGTACGGGCCGTGGCAGCGCGTGGGAAGGAGGAGGGAGAAAGAGTAATAGTATGGCTGACAGGTGGGGCCCGCCAGGATTTTTCTTTTTCCCGATTTTTCCTGATTTCCAGTGCTGCTCTCTGTTTTTGACCCAAAATACACACTTCTCAGACTCCAAAAATTTTGAAATTTTGCAGGGTGGTAAAACTTTTAAAAAGGAACAAATTTTTTTTTGGGTTCAACTTAAAAATATAAATAAATAAAATGCGATTGAATTTTAAAACAGGCAAGCTTTTAGAGGAAAATAATTTTCTTTGGGACCTTTAAACCCCAAATAAATTTTTCGAAAACATCTAAAATTCAAGTTGTTGTAAGAGATTTCAAGAGAAAATTTTGTTTCACAAAATTTCATTGAAAATTTTTAACTCACATTTTTGAAATACAAACTTAAATTGAACTAGCTCAAAAAATTGGTTTTAAATTCTTTTGAGCTTGGATTCTAGGATTTCGAACTTAGAACAATTTAACTTCTTTAATCTAACACACGAAGTGTCCCCCCGCCCCCTTTTTAAAGAAATCTTGTCCTGAGATTTAGAAAGAAAGAGGGAGTGGCGGGAGTGGTCACTTACAGGGATTTAAGGAACTCCGAAAATTTTGATTGGAGATATTCTTCTGTCTCTCATGTAGCTTCATCTTTGGAATGATTGCTCCATTAAACTTTGTAGAATTTAGTGGTCTTGTTACGAGTGACTCGATCCTTTTGATCAACAATGTCGATCGAATACTCGGGATAAGTGAGATCTTCTTGCAATTGATCAATCTCTGGAATCACAACATCTTGAGCTAGCATCAAGTATTTTTTGAGTTGTGATACTTGAAAGATATCATGAACTCTCGATAATTGATTTGGTATTTCCAATCAATAAGTGACGGTGCCACATTTCTCCAAAACTAGGATTGGACCAATATATCTGGGAGCCAACTTTCTTTTTATCCCAAAGCGTTGCACACCCTTGGTAGGAGATACCTTTAGGTAGACATGATCACCCTCCTTGAATTCCAATTTTGACGAGATTTAGCAGCCTTCAAGTTCACCTGAATGGTTCGAACTTTCTCTTTGGCTTGAGCTACTAAATCAGGTTCGAAATTCACTCGTTCACCTGTTTTAGATTAATTTAGAGGAGTCCGACATGAGTGACCATAAAGAGCTTCAAAAGGTGACATTTTTATGCTCTTCTGGTAGCTATTATTCTAGCAAAACTCTGTAAATGGTAAATATTCATCCCAATTCTTGCCACCAGTGAGAACACATGACCGAAGCATATCTTCCAAGATTTGATTGACACGCTTGGTTTGACCATCGACCTGCTGATGATAAGCGGTGCTTTGAATCAGCTTGGTACCCAAACAAGCATGTAGTTGTTCCCAAAAGCGAGAGACAAATGAACTTCCTCTATCCGACACAATGGTCTTGGATACTCCATGCAAACAAAGAATACGAGACATATACAACTCGGCATATCTCTTGATTTTGTAGCGAGTGTTCACAGGAATGAAGTGAGCTAATTTGGTCAAGCGGTCCACAATGACCCAAATAGAGTCATGTTGCCGAGAAGTAAGTGGGAGTCTAATAATAAAGTCCATAGTTATATCTTCCCACTTTCAATTAGGAATACTCAGAGGTTGGAGAGGACCTGCTGAGCGTAGATGATCCACTTTGACTTTTCTGTAAGTGTCACATTCTGACACATATTCGGCAATTTCTCTCTTTATTCTTGTCCACCAAAACTTCTTTCTGAGATCATGATACATTTTATTACTCCTGGGATGGATGGAGTTTTTGGACATGTGAGCCTCATCCATGATCTTCTTATGCAGCTCATGATTCTTAGGTACTACAATACGGTTATTGAACCATAAAGTACCTTCAGCATCCTCTTTAAACAGCATTGATTCTCCATTCTTCAGTCTTTCTTTAATTTTCAGCATACCTGCATCTTTCTTTTGAGCCTCAATTATCTCTTCCCGAAGAGTCGGAACAAGAGCAAGATTATATAAGGCTCTATGAGGTAAAACTCTGATGCTTGGTTCAGCTTCAAGATAAGGTAACGTCGCTGAAACTCGACAGTGGTGACTATAAGACTTGCAACTCAAGGCATCGGCAACTACATTCACTTTGCCGGGATGATAATGGATCTCCAATTCATAATTTTTGATAAGTTCTAGCCATCTTCTCTGCCTCATGTTCAGATCTTGCTAGGTGAAGATATATTTCAAACTCTTATGATCAATGTAAAGATGCACAAGATTCCTACGAAGATAGTGTCTCCATATCTTCAAGGCTAAAACCACAATGCCAATTCTAGATTGTGAGTAGGATAATTTTGCACATGACGTCGAAGTTGTCTTGAAGCATAAGCAATCACACGACCTTCTTGCATTAAGACACATCCAAGACCCATACCAGAAGCATCACAATATACGTAAAATTGTTTAGTGATGTCGAGTTGAGCTAAAATAGGTGTAGTAGTCAAGTGCTTCTTAAGAGTTTGGAAAGCTTCTTCACAAGCACTACTCCAAACAAATTTGATGCCCTTCTTCAACAGCTCGGTCATTGGCTTAGTAATCTTGAAGAAGTTAGGAATGAACCTCCGATAATATCTAGCAAGTCCAAAGAAGCTACAGACTTCAGTGACCAATGTAGGAGGCTTCCAATTCAACACATCTTGCACTTTGCTTGTATCCACGGCAATGCCTTCCGCAGAAACAATATGACCAAAGAAAGGCACTTCTTTCAGCTAAGACTCGCATTTGCTAAATTTGGCATACAATTGATGATCTCTCAGTCATTGAAGTACAATATGAAGATGTTCAACATGTTCCTCTTCAGACTTGGAGTATATGAGAATATCATCGATGAATACCACCACAAATTTGTCTAACTTCGGCATAAATACCGAGTTCATCAAATACATAAAGTAAGTTGGAGTATTTGTTAGTCCAAAAGACATAACAAGATATTCATATAAACCATACTTTGTAGAGAAGGCGGTTTTTGGTACATCTTCAGCTCGAATTTTAATTTGGTGGTAGCAAGAGCGAAGATCAATCTCCGAGAAAACCTTGGCACCAACCAGTTGATCAAATAAGATATCAATACGAGGTAGTGGATATTTGTTCTTGATAGTGACCGCATTTAACAGTCGATAATTCACATATAACCTCAGAGATTTGTCTTTCTTCTTTACAAAGAGTGCAGGACATCCCCACGGAGATGAGCTAGGACGAATGAAACTCTTGTCCATAAGCTTTTACAATTGAACCTTCAATTCGGCCAACTCATTCGGAGCCATTTTGTAGGGCCTTTTTAAGATAAGAGCGGTGCCCGGTTGAAGGTCAATCAGGAATTCAACTTCTCGGTTAGGAGGCATACTCGGTAGGTCTTCATGAAAAACATTCGGATATTCACATACAATAGGAATTTTCTCTAATTCTTGACCAGCTACATGATAGAGCAATGAGGAGGGTTGTTGGGGATATGACAATTTAAGAGACATTACACCATGAAGTGGAGAATCCAGTTGAATTTCACGAAGAGCTATGTGCAGCACGGCTTTATGAGTCCTCATCCATTTCATTCCTATGATGACATCTATTTCTTGTCCTTCAAGAATAATAGAATGGGAAGGAAAAATCTTCCCTCCTAAGTTGAGAGGTGCAGGTCTCATTTCTCGAGTGCAACTATTTTTCCACCCGCAGAGGTAATAACATAAGGTGACTTCATAGGGGTGGTGACTAGTTGATACTTCTTGACACAAAACATGCTTATAAAATTATGAGTAGCACCAGAATAAAAAAGTACCACTACGGGGTGTTCTTGAAGGGAAAACATACCCGCGAGTACTTCTTCGCCTTCCGGAATCTCACCCAATGAAGCGTAATTGACTTGGCCAGTCTTGGGTGCATTATTTCTCTACTGAGGAGTTCTGTTGGCAGCTTGAGGACGAGCATTGTTGTTGCGGTTTGGCTACTGCCTCGGCTGGCGACAGTCTTTAGTAAAGTGACAAGTCTTGCCACAGTTATAGCACGGGTAAGAGCTTAGCCTTGCCACAAGTGGAGCTTGCTGCAATGGAGGTCTAGACCCATGAGTATGCTGCGGAGGTGGAGCATTAAGGGCCCTTGGCTGCTGAAATAAAGGAGGACGAAAGTTTTCCCCTTGTGGCACTACAGCCTGAACCCTTTGACCAGTAGGTGAAATGGCAGCAAGACGATACTTCTGAAGAGCTTGACTTGACGAACAAACCATTGCCCTCTTCTTCTTCTTCTTCTCCCATTGATGGGTGCGTATGACATCCTCTTGCGTGATTGCCACACTCACCAAATCATTGAAAGTACCTTCGTTGTAGAGTGCCAGACGATCATGGAGCTTTGTATTCAAACCTCTCCTGAAACACTCCTTCTTCTTATCAGTGTTCACATGGTGAGGCATACTGTGCAAGATGATCAAACTTGCGGGAGTACTCATGCACATTATTCTGACTCTGTTGGAGATTCAGAAACTCCTGCAGCTTGCGGTTCATAAGACCCTCAAGAATATGATGTGCACGAAAAGCAGTACAAAACTCAGCCCACTCAACTTGATGATCGGTGAGCAGTGCAGCTTCATAATTGACCCACCAGGCTCAAACAAGACCACGAAGCTGTTGGGCAGCAAATAGAGTTTTCTGGTACTCATTGCACCTGAGAAGCCCAAACTTGGACTGGATACTGCGAAGCCAGTCATCCGCTCAAGAGGATCTGCGGCATCAGCAAAAAAATACTAGCATAAGGGTTGCCAAGAAATCCGAGTAGGTTGCTTGTTGCAGCGGTTGACGCGCTTGATGGTTATTTCCACCCATGCCTTGGTTCTGTATCAGCATCCTCATGAATTCATTCTGAGTGGCCATCAGCTGCGGTCACTTGAGGAGATGCTTGTGGTGGCGCTTGAGGGTGTGTTGCTCCTTGCTGGGAGGATTGCCCCTCAATAAGCTCATCAAGGCTACGCGTGTGCACCATCTGTCAATTAAAGTGCAGGCTACATTAGTAAGGAACTAGGCCAAAGTCATATATGGAGAGAATATTAAAATAAGAGGATAAATATTCTCTTGACCACAAAGCGATGTTCCCTACTTAAAACTTAATTAAGGTCAGTGTACAAGTGCTAAATCCACTTGACACAATAGGTTTTGTGACAATAGATCAATAAAAAATAGCCCAACACCAATTCTGTTTTGGACTGAGCAGTTACAGAAACTAATTTTTGGCACTAATAAAGATCAATCAGAACTGGAGTTGAATAACAAAGTCGTAGAGAACTTTCATAGCTTTCCAATGCATATTTACTCATCCCCATACGAGCAACAGATCAAAAGATATGAATATTTGAAACTGACAGCAAAAGCTGAAATCAAGGATAACAACGGCGATGAGCTTATTGTGGCCCTAAAGCTTAGAAAGTTTGGGTCAAGGAATGAATGGGGTGATATTTCAAAACCAAACATAGAGATCCAAATTTTCATTTGCCGAGGAAATTTAGGTGGGTTGCGTTTTAACTTTCATGCAAATGCAATGCTATGCAATGGCAATATGTTGGTCCTACGTACTTACAAAAATAAAAAGAATTGGTCAAATATAGCGACCATTCGAGATCTCAGTGGCATACTCGCTCTCTTTAGACTCAGTTAGTCGCTTTCTACACAAACTAATTCGGAGTTAGCCTCAAGTAGGCTACATCTTGAGGGACGCGACCATGATTCGCATCACAAGGCAAGAGGTCCACACTTACCATTAGACGGTGAAAGTTTTATATGTTCTAAAGAGCATATTCACTTCCCGTACTGATCGCTGTACGGGGCACTCCATATCCCTGAACTTTGTATGGATGAGCCCTAGAATTTCACCTCATTAGAGTGTGTACCTTACCTTCTTACCTGAGTGGAGCCATGTCGTTGCAAGAATAGTAAACAACAGGAAGTAAAATGCATGAATGCAGAGTTAGCATTGCCACCTGTAAACTAAACTAATATAGTCCTTATGTGGGCTGACTAACTAGTACTTCACCGTCAATCATCGTATAATTTTCAAAAATAACTCATTTTTAGTTGTATTAACTCTGATCTAGCTTTGATACCAATCTGTGGCAGAACCGCCCCAAGAATCACAGGCAGCTCGCTTAGGTTCAATCTCGGGTGATATTGAGCAACAATACCTAAATAGTACAACATGAGCAGAATAAAATATATTACAAGAAACTGATTTAAAATCTTACAGTGAGTTCAAGTTGTTAGAAAGATGGAGATGAAAACAGAGTTTTTAAAATAGCGCGGAAGTAATACACACACGGCGATTTCCTTATTCTGAGACATGTCTCGCACTAAGACATGCTTCATTCCTCACAGCCGAAGTTTGGTGAAGAGGGAATCGATTCACAGGATCAGTTAGCAGGAGGTTCACCTTCCTACACTTCTTTGATGTAACAGTTACACCAGATTCCTTGAGAAAGAGCTACAACACACCAAAAAGGAAAACAACAAATCGTGAATACTAATTACTCAGCAAAACTTACCCGTCAAAAATAGCCAACTACAGTCGACTCCTAAGCATGAAAAGCTGACTCACAGGGATAACTATTTGCATAAAATATAGCACTATTAATGGATCTTTACTTTCATCTTTTAGCGGTAAGTTAAGTTCAAGGAATATAAATTTAATTCGCACTATAAACTATATCAAATATGGTTGCCAAGCAATTGCTAATAAACTAAGCAAACAATTTATATTATTATTTTAAATTCAGTTATTACTACGATGTAACGCAGTAAACAAGCGATACTCGTTACTGTGAGGGGCGACGATTATAATGGACTTACACCAACGGGGGAAACCCAAAATATACGACACGTACACGCTTCCTGAAAGCCGCACGTGGCAACTTTTCACAACAATACCATAGGGCCAGTCCGAGGCCTACCTCTCCCAAGAATATGGTCCTGCATGAGACCACCATTTAGGTGCATTCATGGTTAAACACAAGTCTTTCCTCCTCTCTCCACCTAAAGAGAGGTAGGCGTACATCCAACCACTACGGATATTGAGTTACATCAGTTTTTTGGTCCCAAATCCCCAGTATATAATCGGTACTATTTAAACTTGCTCAGCGGGGCCACACTCGAATCGATCCTTAACCGACACAGACAGGGCTACCACCATGATGGCCTAGTCTTCCCAAACCCTCCTATTCAACATCCTTGTCTGGTCTCCGGTTTATTAGTTTGTGAGATAAAAATAAATCCTAAGTCTAATATGTTGAGAAACCTATAGCCAGCGTGTGACTTTTCGTCCAATCGATTTCTTCCAAGAATTAGAACTCATAGCCTAATTTTACACCGAGTTACCTATAAAAATATACACTCAACAGGGGTAAATGGTGCTATCATGAAGTCTAAGGTTCCTAACAATTCTTATGACTTAATGCGTAGTATATTAACCCTACAATACATAGTGATAGAATAAGAACTTTAAAAAGGGTTAATGCACCGGAGGGTTGTCTTCGGTTTGCTACGAGTTAGCACACACAAGAGGAAGATCTTCAGCGACTCTGGAACAACCAGAGCAAGTTGTCCTTCCGCGACGCTTCCTAAATGCATGCACTGATATGCATGCGATTAGTTATGCTCCTACTAAATTCTATGGTTTTAACTTGTCATAGCATGCGATAATAATCTCACATGCGATGATATGCTTATGCGTTATACGACAAAGATTATTATGCGAATGATGCCATGCAATGACAGTTTATTAAATTAATGCACTAACCACACTATATGACAGGGTTTCCGATTTTTACTTAAAGAATGAATTCCTATAACACCCTAATTGGCCATAATCGAAAACTGCTTCTAAACTTTCTTAATATGGTTCTTGAAGACCTAAATTATAATTTTAGTTGCTCATAAAATCAAAGGATATGAACTAATTTATGTACAACTTTCACAATTTGTTGTTAACTATGAATTTATAATGAATAAATTCCTAACTAAATAAATCATTTATAAATAATTTACAGGCACCTAAATTCTAATTAATTCTAGGATGATAGAACCTAATCCGTAGATGCTAAATATAAAATTTTTACATTTTAATTATGCATGAAAAATGAAGATGTGCACAAATGTATAATGCATATTATTTAATCATTAGAATTATTTCAATGTAGAAAATGCAATTTTGATAGTTCTAAAATATTCTACATGATGAGAGGATTCCAATGGTATATTATTTGTGATTTTTAGGGCTAGGATGAATTTTCTAGGGTTTTTGCAAATTTCTACGGATTTTTTTGCTCATTAAACCAACAATTTCTGAAATAAATGGAAAACCATCCCGCTGAGCCTGCCACACTCCAGGCCACATAAACAGGGCCACACGGGATCTCGGCCCGCGGCCACACCGGTTCCCGGTGGTTGGGCGAGCTGGCTGGGCCCACGCCCATGGCGCGGTGGCGGCCGAGACGGCGGCTCGCCGGCCTGCGGGCCCGGTGGCCGAGGAGGCCAACCAGTGGCACGAGGATGGTACTCACGCCCTAGGGAGCACGAAGGTGAGGTCTACGGAGTGGCTAGCTCACCGGAGCAATCCGACGGCGGGCCACGGCGCGAGCTTGACTCCATGGACAAAATACGACAAGCTCTTCACTGTGAGCTTCACCGGCGTGAGCGGAGGACCGGCATGGGTGTTGTCGACGACGAAAGCGGCTGAAGAGGAGGCGTCCACGGCGAGGTGGCGCAGATTTCTGAACCGGCGGCGGCAAGGCTCCTATTCCCTGCAATTTCGGCCACAAATCGGTCGATTGGGAGCTCCATAGGAGGCACTAAAAGGTGAGCGAGCTCTCTTTGAAAGGAATCAATGGATGTCATGGGGAATTGGCCGGATTTGAAGGCGTTGCGGCAGCCAGCATGAAATCGCGAAAATTAGGGAAAACTTGTACTCCGTTGGCTCGGCTCCAAATCGGCGGAGGTGAGGGCGTGGGGAGCTAGAGGAGTTGTGGGCGCACCAGTTCGCGAAGAGTGGAGGGCTTGGGGACGGCCGGAGGGGAACTCGCCGGTGCGGGGTGCTCGTCGAGCTCGGCCGGTTGGGCGAAGCGCGGCGTCAGCCGTGTGAGCAAGAGAAAGGAAAGGTGGAAGACGACGGCCGAGAGTACTACCCCAGCTTGGTGGCGTCCATGCGCGCGAGCTCCACGGAAGCGCGGCTCGCGTACGGCGCCGGGGCAGTGCGTGGTAGGAAGTAGGAGGGAGAAAGAGTAATAGTCCAGCTGACAGGTCGGGCTGCCGGGATTTTTCTTTTTCCCGATTTTTCCTGATTTCCAGTGCTGCTCTCGGTTTTTGACCAGAAATGCACACTTTGAATGCTCCAAAAAATTTGAAATTTGGCAGGATGGTAAAACCTTTATAAAGGAATAACTTTTAGTTTGGGGTCAACTTCAAAATCGAAATAAATAAAATGCGATTGAATTTTAAAGACAGGCAAGCTTTTAGAGGAAAATAATTTTATTTGGGACCTTTAAACCCGAAATAAAATTTTTCGAAAACATATAAAATTTATGTTGTTGTAAGAGCTTTCAAGAGATAATTTTGTTTCACAAAATTTCATTGAAAATTTTTAACTCACATTTTTTAAATACAAACTTAAATTGAACTAGCTCGAAAATTGGTTTTAAATTCTTTTGAGCTCGGATTCCAGGATTTTAAACTTGAGCAAATTAACTTCTTTAATCTAACACACGAAGTGTTACAGTGCTCATAGAATTGAGCAGCCTCTGACGAATGGGGCCCTCAGTATCTTTGAGAATGATCCTCCGTTAATCCTCTGACACCTGACGATCTTCTGACACCAGCGATCCTTGTCGGTGTCCTCGTCTTCGTCCTTTCTCAGCATTAGAGAATAAAGGTTGCTTTACCGTTTGTTTTACCTCTCTGCCGCCGTTGTTTAGTGTCACGAATCTCTGAACTGGCAGGGGCCTGTCGCGGGACAGTCCCCCGACCTAGGGTCGAACGAGTGAGTCGGTTCCTTGGTCTTTGGCTAGCCAAGCCTTGTTGCTACGCAACCTCCCACCCTCGAAGGTCGGGGTGGCTTCTGTCTTCGGGCGCACCTGACTTTCGGGGTTGGGCTTGATAGAATCTTGTGGAAATCCTCTCTCGGCCCACGAAGAACTTAGGCCAGTCATTGTAAGTAGGTTGTATACCGCAGTTGAACCATCGAGTAAACCTGGGCCGTAAGTATTCGGGGTATATGATCTCGATAGGAGTAATTTATATTTATAGGTCTTCATTTTGTAAAAATTAATTGCTCATCCCGCGGGCATGGGACGTGAAGCAAAATCCCCCGCGTTATTTGCTACTACTCCCTCGGTCCCATTTATAAATTATTTTAGAGTTGAGCATAGTGAAAAAGATAGAATGCGTTGAAAATAAAAAGAGGGATAGAGATAGAAAAATATTAGCAAAAGAGAGAAAAAGAGAGAGTGTATTGGAAAGTGAAAATGACTTATATTTTAGAAAAAAAATGAATAGCTTTAGAGTAATTTATAATTTGGAAGGAGGTCACTTTCCGACAATTCGTTCATGGGCTATGTGGCCTGTATAAAGATAATGCCTGCTACTTGTTAAGACCAAGTTACACCTAAAACGATTTTAATATTCAAATCAATTTTTCTCTTAAATCATTGCTCATTCTTTACATCCATTTGAACCATCATATTCCTTATTATCAATGCAAGAAAAATGAGATCCTACATGAATATATATTTTAATTTTTTTTAATTTCTAAATATTTTAAAATTTTCATCGTAACAAATCAAATATTCTAATTACTAAATTCAGCTGTCCAGTGATAAAGCTAAAATACTCTAGTAGCAAATGTTAATTGTTCTAGCAATAAACATTAATTCTAAATATTTTGATAGTTCCATACATGAGCACATTAAAAACAAGAGAAAGAATAACATAAAACAATAAGTAAAAATTAAAATTAAAAGGAAAAGAATGAAAATTTAAAAGAAAGAAAAATTAAATGTAGAAAATAAAACGAAATAAAAAAGTAATAGTTGGCTGCCAAAAGCCCATCAATCAACAAACGGGAGATGTGGGTGGGCGGCCGGCGCATTAACCTATGCGTCGTTGAAAATTCTCCTTATTGGAGGATACTTGACGTTATGAAGCTGAATTTGTAGATAATTAAACAAATATCGGAAGAGCACGATTTCTTCCTTACCTCTGCTCTTCGTTGCAACATTAATCGTATCTTCTTCTGACGGCTGTACAGTAAGCACAAATCAGGACGGCAAGCAAAGCCGCATCAAAAGGACGCACGCACCCGCTAGGAGGAGCAATGCCGGCAGGAAGCACCTAGCAGCAAGATCCAGCAGCGGGATGTATTTGGAAAACGAGGCAGTGCATTGGTCGCTGTTAGCGGTGGAAATTGGTGACCCATGATGTTCATCTCCAAGTCCAAACTCGAGTAGTTCATTGAATCGAACTAAAGATGTTTGGAGGTCAAGATAGGATCATTACTTTTTACCTCGAGCGGCTGTATATGAGGAGGAAAGTGGTGGCGTGAAGAAGGAGCTGGTGGCTGCTGCTGCTGCTTTATTTTAATTTTTTTCTATGGATGAAAGCATGCATGTATGGGTCAACCTAATAAAAGATAGGGATGTTACAGCCCTCCTAGAGGAAACACATCTGACAAGAACTGAACAAATGCCACTTGCGACGACCCACCCTCCTCGAGCACCGTCTCCGCTTCTTTCTTGCGCGCCGCTACTCGCACCCTGAGCTCTCTACCCTCCTCAGGCTCCATCAGGAGCCTCACCTTGGCTTCCACCTCCTTGGCGGAGATGAATCCTGTCTTGTACCCCTCCATCTCCACCCCGACGCCAAAGTCCTCGCTTATCAACACCTTGTTCAACTTCTGCTCGGCGTCGAGTTCCACCCGCAGTGCCATGATGGCCTCCAGCGTCGAATTCCACCCGCAGTGTATCACAAATGCGCCGGTGGACGGGTGTCGGAGCACGTCCATCTGCGGCGCCCAGGACTGGACGACGATGCCACGGTCCTTAGTCCGCTCGAAGAACCCCACAGGAAGGATGGCGTCGAGGTTCCTCGAGCTCTCGGTATCCCCAACCGGTGCGCGCACGGTCCATAAGAACCGGCGCCCGGACTTGTCTAGCCCGACGGCGATCTCCCTGAGCTGCTCTGCTGAGAGCACGCCCCGGCTCCCGAAGCAAAGGAACACCACACTGCGCTCGGGCTGCGCGTCCAGCCAGTCGAGACGTTGGTGCTTCGATGCTGTGGCCTCCCGTTGATCCGCCACACCCCTTGCCGTCTCTGACCAACGGCCCGACGCAGTAGACTGGAGGCAGAACACGGCCGGGGACGCACCGGGGATCCCTGAGCGCCCGCACGGCCTGGCGCTCCAGAGACTCGAACGTGTTTACCAGGACGCCGTTGGTGTCCGTCATGCGCGTCCAGACAAGCGCTAGAGCCTTGCACAGCTCGTCCTCCGGGTGCTCGAGCATTGACGGCATGACATGCGACGCCGGGAACGGCGGCAAGCCAAGAAACTCGAGTGGCGTCTCGCTGAGCTCCTTCAGCCCTGTTCTCCTACCGGCCAGCAACGCCGGCAGCTGCAGCACGACGGCCAGAGTCGCGGCGGCCCAAGCGAAGAACGTGTACACGGGCACGCGAAGCTCGGCCGCGACGTCTACCGCATGCGCGGTGAACATGCTGGTGACCATCGAGTGCAAGCGGTGCCGGGGGACGGAGCGGAGGAAGTCCTCGAGCGCATCGTTGTACCGGCGCATCAGCTCGATCATGAAGAGGAGCGGTGGCTTGCTGGAGCACGGGCCCAAGTCCGGGATTTGCGGGAGACGGTGGAAGGAGATGAGCGGGTTCGAGCAGGTGATGTCGCCGGCATCGAAGCCGGACAACCAAGAGGGCGGTTCCACGAGCACGATGGTGACTTCGTAGCCGTGCCCGGTGAAGACCCTCGCCAGCTGCAGCATGGGTAGTACATGCCCTACGCCAGGGAAGGGGTACAGGACCACGGTCTGCTTCTGATCAGACGGCATGGCTTCCTTCTCCTTGTGGATTCTAGGATTCAGCTGTGAGGATGACGAAGTGAGCAAGATCCTCAGAACGTGGTTATATATTGTACTAGCAGCTTTCTGGTTGGCCGGACATTTACTGCTGGAGACTTGTTTCATGTTGCTCCCTCGGTCTTACTCAGTAGACACATTCAAATCCTCGAGGGACTCAGTAGGCCACGTGACTAGAAGATGCCCGCGGCCTGTGAGCGACTGGTTGTGGTAAAAAAAAAAAAAAACATGTTATCCACGCTGGCTGCACCTCACGTATCACGTTACATGCTGCCAATGGGTGCGTTTGTCACGTTACATGCTGCCAATGGGTGGCTGATTCAGTTTATCCACAGAATCAGATTGAATTAGAATCACTTTGTAAAATCATTAATTGTTCGTTAAATTATTTCAGATCCAATTCAAATGAGAAGGAAGTGAGTTAAAATTGCTTTGTTGAATGTTTCAGATTCGGTTAAAATGAGAAGGAATAATGCTTAAAACACAAATTTGCATGTTTCTCACTTCTAGTACAAAACATAGAAACATTTCAAATGACACTAATTCGATTCACTTATCAAAAACAACATTCGAGTAATTCAAATCAGAATCTAAAATATGCCTT